>JBBDGP010002538.1:600000-885000 GCA_037952835.1 Lithobates septentrionalis
TTAACGTACAAAAAGACCTTAAATGTTACCCAATTTCCCCCAAACCTCATACAATAGAAGACTCTATCCATGCCAACATGTTTGGAACATTTCAGCTCATTTAGTAAATCACACCAAAAGTTATTCACATTAAGCTATATTTTACAATGCTAAAACGATAATGTAAAGAGCTTAACGTACCATAGTGTGCCTTAACCTCAATCAATTGTCTTGAAACTTTGCACAATTTTTTTTAAATTATTATTATCAAAGGAAAACTGGCCCAAAATAGTTTAAAAAAAATCTGTTTTTTTTAAATTCAGCTGTATATTCTCCTGATTTTTATTCATTATCATACGAAAACTGACCCAAAATAGTAAAAAAAAAAATCATATTTTTACATTTAGCTGTATATTCAGATTTTTAGTTTTTTTTTTAAATCAAAGGAAAACTGTCCCAAAATAGTAATAAAAAAAATTTAAAAAATCATTTTGAAATTTAGCTGTATATTCTCCCTATTTTTTATTATTTTCAAAGGATAACTGGCGCAAAATAGTTTAAAACAATAAAAAATAAATAGAATAAGGAAAAAATTATTTTTACATGGATCTGTATATTCTCCTGATTTTTATCAAAGAAAACTGTCCCAAAAAAGTAAAAAAATATTTTCAAATTTAGCTGTATATGCTCCTGATTTTTTTTGTTTTGTTATTGTTTTCATTATCAAAGGAAAGCTGTCTCAAATTAGTGAAAAAAAAACACAAACCTTTTTTTCTTTCAGCTGTATATTTCTTCCTATTACCATAATTTACCACCAAAAGACAACCCAAATAAAAATTCTCCTACTCCTGTCAATCACAGTAATACCTAGACATGTGCACACTGAAATATTTCATTTCGGAATTTCGTTTTCATCTGAAAAATAAATTTATTTAGTTACTCCCAAAATTCGTTTTTATTTATTTCGTTTTTCGTTAAAAATTGCATTCGTCCGAAAATCCAAATTAAGGTCGAATCTGTCATTGAAGGCTTATGGTGTCTGTCGAATGTTCAAAGAAGATTCGATGGAGCAGCTAAACTGTACAATGCCGTATAGTTTACCTGCTCCGTCGAATCTTCTTAGAACTTTCAACAGACACCATAAGCCAAAGTACGTGTGTACTTAGTTCTAGCTATTTTACTGCTCCACCTCTTGGGTTACAATCAGCCAATAACATTCATCATCATCTTTATTTTTATTTATCTTTTCTCCCCTACGTCGAATCTTTCCTCCCCTACGTCGAATCTTTTCTCCCCTACGTCGAATCTTTTCTCCCCTACGTCGAATCTTTCCTCCCCTACGTCGAATCTTTTCTCTCTATGTAGAATAATCTTGGACTAATAGAGCTAAGGTTAGGCACATTCGACCACAGGTTTGATGGACACAGATTGTTATTGTCATCATCATGTCGAATCTCCTATCTATATCGAACTGTTGTAGCAACGAAAACGAAAATAAAGCATTTGTTTATATCGGATCTTTCGTTTTTCGGACTCTGCACTTTCGTTATCGTTTGTTAAAACGATAACGAAAATACCTGAAATTCGGACGAAAATGCATTCGGACGAAAACGAATGCACATGTCTAGTAATACCACATATGTGTATGTTTGTACCCATAGTAGGGAGCAGAAACAATAGTGCATATTTATTTATTTTTTTATTTTATCCTACCTACAACACACTGACACTAATTTAAAAAAATGCTTTAAAAAAATCCTGACCTTTGACCCTTACCTTGATCCTGGCACTGACCTAGCTCAAACCTTGATCTAGCATTTTTTTGTTTAATTTTTTTTAATTACACATTTGTGTTTATTTATATCTTTATCTCCTGCAAGGAGAGAAAGATGCAATGGGGTTAATTTACCAAAGGCAAATAGGTTATGCACTTTGCAAAGTACAGTTGAAGTCACAGTATTCACTTGAAAAATGTGGTAACCCTAACTACCAATACCTGAGATGTGCCCTGTTCTAGCTGGTCGGTATGCCTAATAGAGGGCATACCCTGAATAAGAGTATGGAGAAATGTATGATGTATATGGAATGAAAGTTTGGGGAACGGGAGTGTGGGAACCAGAGGGGGAGGGATATATACCCTCCAGACTCCTCCTACAAATCCAGGCTGGCCTCCGGCCAGCCTTCTAACTTGTAGTCGGGGTGTTCACTTGGAAAATGCGGTAACCCTAACTACCAAGACATTAGATGTGCCCTGTTCTAGCTGGTCAGTACGCCTAAAAGAGGGCAAAAGACACAAAGGTAGGTAAAATATTAAAAAGCTTTAATGAAACAGGTAACAACAGTTAGTAGCGAACGTTCTGCTAACCTCCATATGGGGTTCAGGTAGGTACCTGCTGTAACAGGAGGACCTCCAGCGCCCCATGTACTTAATAATGTAAGACGGAACCCCCTGCTTAGAAGCTGCGGACGCCGCCCCCACCCTTAACAAATGTCCAGAAAATTGCTTTGGATTTAAACCTAATTTGGCAAGTAAGATCCTAACAATGATTTACTAAAACATTTAATGTGAAAATGGCTTAATGTAGCTTAACGTGTAATAAAGTGCCTAAGTGCCTCAATCAATTGCCCTGAAATTTTGCACAGCCTAAGATCTCAACTTCTCAAACCTATCCAAGAAGTTTCATGCGATTCGGTGTACCACAAGGCAAACTATGGACATTAAGCTTGTTCTTTGGAGAGCTTAATGTGGCTTAATGTACAAAAAAGACCTTAAATGTTAACCAATTTCCCCCAAACTTCACACAATAGAAGATTCTATCCATGCTAACATATTCTGAAAATGTCAGCTCATTTAGTAAATCACACCAAAAGTTATTCACATTAAGCTATATTTTACAATGCTAAAACGATTAATGTAAAGAGCTTAACGTACCATAATGTGCCTTAACCTCCATCAATTGTCTTGAAACTTTGCACAGCCTAAGTTCTCAACTTCCCAAACCTACCCAAGAATTTTCATGCGATTCGGTGTTCCACAAGGCAAACTAGGGACATTAAGCTTGTTCTTTGGAGAGCTTAATGTGGCTTAACGTACAAAAAAGACCTTAAATGTTAACCAATTTCCCCCAAACTTCACACAATAAAAGACTAGCCATGCCGACATATTCTGAAAATTTCAGCTCATTTGGTTAATCACACCAAAAGTTATTCGCATTAAGCTATATTTTACAATGCTAAAACATTTAATGTGAAAATGGCTTAATGTAGCTTAATGTGTAATAAAGTGTCTAAACATCAATCAATTGCCCTGAAATTTTGCACAGCCTAAGATCTCAACTTCCCAAACCTATCCAAGAAGTTTCATGTGATTCGGTGTACCACAAGGCAAACTATGGACATTAAGCTTGTTTTTTGGAGAGCTTAATGTGGCTTAACGTACAAAAAAGACCTTAGATGTTAACCAATTTCCCCCAAACGTAACACAATAAAAGATTCTAGCCATGCCAACATATTTTGAAATTTTCAGCTCATTTGGTTAATCACACCAAAAGTTATTCACATTAAGCTATATTTTACAATGCTAAAACATTTAATGTGAAAATGGCTTAATGTAGTTTAACGTGTAATAAAGTGCCTAAACCTTAATCAATTGTCCTGAAACTTTGCACAACCTAAGATCTCAACTTCCCAAACCTATCCAAGAAGTTTCATGCGATTCGGTGTTCCACAAGGCAAACTATGGACATTAAGCTTGTTTTTTGGAGAGCTTAACGTACAAAAAAGACCTTAAATGTTAACAAATTTCCCCCAGCTTCACACAATAGAAGACTCTATTCATGCCAACATATTCTGAAAATTTCAGCTCATTTAGTAAATCACACCAAAAGTTATTCACATTAAGCTATATTTTACAATGCTAAAACGATTAATGTAAAGAGCTTAACGTACCATAATGTGCCTTAACCTCAATCAATTGTCTTGAAACTTTGCACAGCCTGAGTTCTCAATTTCCCAAATCTATCCAAGAAGTTTCATGTGATTCGGTGTACCACAAGGCAAACTATGGACATTAAGCTTGTTTTTTGGAGAGCTTAATGTGGCTTAACGTACAAAAAAGACCTTACATTTTAACCAATTTCCCCCAAACTTCACACAATAAAAGACTCACAACAAAAGTTATTCACATTAAGCTATATTTTACAATGGTAAAACATTTAATGTGAAAATGGCTTAATGTAGCTTAACGTGTAATAAAGTGCCTAAACCTCAATCAATTGTCCTGAAACTTTGCACAACCTAAGATCTCAACTTCCCAAACCTATCCAATAAGTTTCATGCGATTCGGTGTTCCACAAGGCAAACTAGGGACATTAAGCTTGTTTTTTGGAGAGCTTAACGTACAAAAAAGACCTTAAATGTTAACAAATTTCCCCCAAACTTCATACAATAGAAGACTCTATCCTTGCCAACATACTCAGAACATTTCAGCTCATTTGTTAAATCACACCAAAAGTTATTCACATTAAGCTATATTTTCCAATCCCAAAACATGTGGCTCAGTGTAAAAAGAGCCTAATGTACCATAATGTGCCTAAACTTTCATAAATTGTCTTGAAACTTTGCATAACCTAAGTTTTCAACTTCCAAAACCTATCCTAGAAGAGTCATGAATTTTGGTCTCCCACAAAGAAAATGAAGGTGTTAAGCTTGTTTTTTTGGGGAGCTTAATGGGGTTTAACTTACAATAAGGTGCCTAAACCTTAATCAATTGCCTTGAAACTTTGCACAACCCAAGCTTTCAGCTTCCCCAAACCTATCCTGGATGTTTCATGGATTTTTGTTTTCCACAAAACAAGTGAGTGACATTAAGCTTGTGAAGCGCCTACCACCTTTTGTGTAGTGGCTGTAGTGTGGGACAGCCAATGGGGGAATATTATGCATGTGTGTGTGCTCACCAGCCATTCACTAGGGGTTTCTTGGCCAGTGGTGCATGCTGGGGAAGTGCATATATACTTAGGAGAATTTACATATGCTCAGTCTTCATACAGCCTACATCCAGGCTTGTCCTGGAGATAGGAATGCTCAAGTGTTGGAAAGGTTTGACTAGGACTCAAGCCTAGAAGAGGCCTCACATTCTGATTGAGGAGGAGAACCAGAGATGCTAGATTGCTACTGGAGGTATCTGTTACTGGAAAGGACCTAAGGAGCAAGTCTGGTGTTCCTCCTACTGAAGATCTTATGTCTATTCCCTATTCAGCTGTTTTTCTAATACCCAGTTCCAGCCTGTGCTCCTATTGATTCAGCACTGTGGAATACTGAAAGGGACTGGTGAGTCTGGAGTTATGTTCTAATCTAGTTTTGCCATGGATTTTATAAACCCTATGCCTTCTGTCGGTTATTGAGTTCTCCAATAAAGCATTTAAAATGTACTTAAAATGACTGGCTCCAAACCTTTCTTTGATCGCACAGCCCTTCACTGGTCTAGGGTCTGTCCGAGATCAAAATGTCAGTCTTCCCTGCCTTTGGGTGTCCGTGCTATGCCTCTGGGGGTCAGGGGGTGCTGTATTTTTTTTGGATGTTATCCAATTTCCCCAAAATTCCCACAATGGAAGACTGTATCTATGTCAGCATATTCTAAAAATCTCAGATTGTTTGGTAAAACAGACCAAAGGTTATTCACTTTTAACAATTTTATTATAGTCCTGAAACATTTAATTGGAATAGCTTAAAGGGTAAGTTCACCTTTACAGAAAATCTGTAAGGTTAACTTACACTGGACCCCCTCCCCATCCCCCTCTCCCACACGAGTTCCCCCCAAGGGAGAGTCACTCTCCAACCGATCACTCAAGAAGAGGAGGAGCCAGGATCACCGCTGAGGGACCCCAGAAGAGGAGGATCCATGCTACTCTGTGCAAAACCAACTGCACAGAGAAGGTAAGTATGAAATGTTTGTTTAACCACTTAAGGACCGGAGCATTATGCTGCTTAAGGACCAGAGGACTTTTTCCAATTTGGCACTGCGTCGCTTTAACTGCTAATTGCGCGGTCATGCAATGCTGTACCCAAACGAAATTTGCATCCTTTTCTTCCCACAAATAGAGCTTTCTTTTGATGGTATTTGATTACCTCTGCCGTTTTTATTTTTTGCGCTATAAACGGAAAAAGACCGAAAATTTTGAAAAAAAATTATATTTTCTACTTTTTGTTATAAAAAAATCCAATAAACTCAATTGTAGTCATACATTTAGGCCAAAATGTATTCGGCCACATGTCTTTGGTAAAAAAAAATGTCAATAAGCATATATTTATTGGTTTGCGCAAAAGTTATAGCGTCTACAAACTAGGGTACATTTTCTGGAATTTACACAGCTTGTAGTTTATGACTGCCTATGTCATTTCTTGAGGTGCTAAAATGGCAGGGCAGTACAAAACCCCCCCAAATGACCCCATTTTGGAAAGTAGACACCCCATGGAAATTGCTGAGAGTCATGTTGAACCCATTGAATATTTATTTTTTTTGTCCCAAGTGATTGAATAATGACAAAAAAATATATATATTTACAAAAAGATGTCACTAAATGATATATTGCTCACACAGGCCATGGGCCTATGTGGAATTGCACCCCAAAATACATTCAGCTGCTTCTCCTGAGTACGGGGATACCACATGTGTGGGACTTTTTGGGAGCCTAGCCGCGTACGGGGCCCCGAAAACCAATCACTGCCTTCAGGATTTCTAAGGGCATAAATTTTTGATTTCACTCCTCACTACCTATCACAGTTTTGAAGGCCATAAAATGCCCAGATGGCACAAAACCACCCCAAATGACCCCATTTTGGAAAGTAGACACCCCAAGCTATTTGCTGAGAGGCATGTTGAGTCCATGGAATATTTTATTTTTTGACACAAGTTGCGGGAAAGTGACAATTTTTTTTTTTTGCACAAAGTTGTCACTAAATGATATATTGCTCACACAGGCCATGGGCATATGTGGAATTGCACCCCAAAATACATTTAGCTGCTTCTACTGAGTATGGGGATACCACATGTGTGGGACTTTTTGGGAGCCTAGCCGCGTACGGGGCCCCCGAAAACCAAGCACCGCCTTCATGATTTCTAAGGGCGTAAATTTTTGATTTCACTCCTCACTACCTATCACAGTTTTGAAGGCCATAAAATGCCAAGATGGCACAACCCCCCCCCAAATGACCCCATTTTGGAAAGTAGACACCCCAAGCTCATTGCTGAGAGGCATGTTGAGTCCATGGAATATTTTATATTTTGACACAAGTTGCGGGAAAGTAACATATTTTTTTTTTTTTTTTTTGCAAAGTTGCCACTAAATGATATATTGCTCAAACATGCCATGGGCATATGTGGAATTACACCCCAAAATACATTCTGCTGCTACTCCTGAGTATGGGGATACCACATGTTTAGGACTTTTTGGGAGCCTAGCCGCGTACAGGGCCCCGAAAACCAAGCACCGCCTTCAGGATTTCTAACGGCATAAATTTTTGATTTCACTCCTCACTACCTATCACAGTTTTAAAGGCCATAAAATGCCAAGATGGCACAACCCCCCCCAAATGACCCCATTTTGGAAAGTAGACACTTCAAGCTATTTGCTGAGAGGCATGTTGAGTCCATGGAATATTTTATTTTTTGACACAAGTTGCAGGAAAGTGACAAATTATTTTTTTTTGCACAAAGTTGTCACTAAATGATATATTGCTCACACAGGCCATTGGCATATGTGGAATTGCACCCCAAAATACATTCAGCTGATTCTCCTGAGTACGGGGATACCACATGTGTGGGACTTTTTGGGAGCCTAGCCGCGTACGGGGCCCCGAAAACCAAGCACCGCCTTCAGGATTTCTAAGGGCGTAAAGTTGTGATTTCACTCCTCATTACCTATCACAGTTTTGAAGGACATAAAATGCCCAGATGGCACAAAACCCCCCCAAATGACCCCATTTTGGAAAGTAGACACCCCAAGCTATTTGCTGAGAGGCATGTTGAGTCCATGGAATATTTTATATTTTGACACAAGTTGCGGGAAAGTGCCAATTTTTTTTTTGTTTGCACAAAGTTGTCACTAAATGATATATTGCTCAAACAGGCCATGGGCATATGTGGAATTACACCCCAAAATACATTCTGCTGCTTCTCCTGAGTACGGGGATACCACATGTGTGGCACTTTTTGGGAGCCTAGCTTCATACGGGGCCCCGAAATCCAATCACCGCCTTCAGGATTTCTAAGGGCGTAAATTTTTGATTTCACTCCTCACTACCTATCACAGTTTCGAAGGCCATAAAATGCCAAGATAGCACAAAACCCCCCAAAATGACCCCATTTTGGAAAGTAGACACCCCAAGCTATTTGCTGAGAGGCATGGTGAGTATTTTGCAGCTCTCATTTGTTTTTGAAAATGAAGAAAGGCAAGAAAAATGTATTTTTTTTTTTTTTCAATTTTCAAAAGTTTGTGACAAAAAGTGAGGTCTTCAAAATACTCACTATACCTCTCAGCAAATAGCTTTGAGTGTCTATTTTCCAAAATGGGGTCATTTTGGGGGGGGTTGTGCCATCTGGGCATACCATGGCTTCCGAAACTGTGATAGGCAGTGAACAGTGAAATCAAAAATGTATGCCCTTAGAAAGCCTGAAGGCAGTGCTTGGTTTTCGGGGTCCCGTACGCGGCTAGGCTCCCAAAAAGTCTCACACATGTGGTATCCCCGTACTCAGGAGAAGCAACAGAATTTTTTTGGGGTGTAATTTCACATATTCCCATGGCATGTTTGAGCAATATATCATTTAGTGAGAACTTTGTGCAAAAAAAAAAAAAAATGTGTCTTTTTCCCGCAACTTGTGTCACAATATAAAATATTCCATGGACTCGACATGCCTCTCAGCAAATAGCTTGGGGTGTCTACTTTCCAAAATGGGGTCATTTGGGGGGGTTTTGAACTGTCCTGGCATTTTATGCACAACATTTAGAAGCTTATGTCACACATCACCCACTCTTCTAACCACTTGAAGACAAAGCCCTTTCTGACACTTTTTGTTTACATGAAAAAATTATTTTTTTTTGCAAGAAAATTACTTTGAACCCCCAAACATTATATATTTTTTTAAAGCACATGCCCTACAGATTAAAATGGTGGGTGTTTCATTTTTTTTTCACATAGTATTTGCGCAGCGATTTTTCAAACGCTTTTTTTGGGGAAAAAACACACTTTTTGAAATTTTAATGCACTAAAACACACTATATTGCCCAAATGTTTGATGAGATAAAAAAGATGAACTTAGGCCGAGAACATGAATACCAAACATGACATGCTTTAAAAGTGCGCACAAACGTGCAGTGGCGACAAACTAAATACATTTTTAAAAGCCTTTAAAAGCCTTTACAGGTTACCACTTTAGATTTACAGAGGAGGTCTACTGCTAAAATTACTACCCTCGATCTGACCTTCGCGGTGATACCTCACATGCATGGTGCAATTGCTGTTTACATTTGACGCCAGACCGACGCTTGCGTTCGCCTTAGCGCGAGAGCAGGGGGGACAGGGGTGCTTTTTTTTTTTTTTATTCTTTATTATTTTTTTGCTTTTTTATCTTATATTTAAACTGTTCCTTTCATTTTTATTTTTTTTAAATCATTTTTATTGTTATCTCAGGGAATGTAAATATCCCCTATGATAGCAATAGGTAGTGACAGGTACTCTTTTTTGAAAAAATTGGGGTATTAGACCCTAGATCTCTCCTCTGCCCTCAAAGCATCTGACCACACCAAGATCGGTGTGATAAAATGCTTTCCCAATTTCCCAATGGCGCTGTTTACATCCGGCGAAATCTAAGTCATGAAATGCTCGTAGCTTCCTGTTTCTTAGGCCATAGAGATGTTTGGAGCCATTCTGGTCTCTGATCAGCTCTATGGTCAGCTGGCTGAATCACCGGCTGCATTTTCAGTTTCCCTGTTGGGACAGGAGAGCCAGAGAAAAACATAGAAGACGGTGTGGGGGGGGGCATTCCCTCCCACTGCTTGTAAAGCAGTCTAGAGGCTAATTAGCTGCTAGGATTGCTTTTACACGAAAGCCGACCGCTGGCTGAAAAGAATGATACCAAGATGATACCTAAACCTGCAGGCATCATTCTGGTATAACCACTCAAAGTCCAGCAACATACCAGTACGTTGCTGGTCCTTGTTGGGCATATATTGTAAACTTTTTTTTTCATGCAGCCTGTGGGCTGAACGAAAAAAAAGATATTGATCGGTGGGTATGCCCACCATTAGAATACCTCCCTTCATCCACCCATGTCTAATGATGGGCATACATGCACCGCTTATATATGCCGAAGCATGGGGGCATCCTCCCGCAAAAGGCAGGAGCAAATCGCTCCTCCACCCACTGCTGCCCCCACGCTTCGGCATATATGCTGAAGTATGTAACTGTGGTGGTGAAATCACCTCCGACAGACAGCGCTGGAGTCACGGCTTTATGTATCGTGGGAGCAAACACTGTTGCTGTCAAGATAAATAAATCCGCGCTGCAACTGAATGGCGAACCTGCTAAGCAAATGATAGTTAACAAAAAAACAAAGTACCGTATTTATCTGCATATAACACGCGCCGGCGTATAACACGCACCCCAAGTTTAGGAGGGAATTTTAAGGAAAAAAACTTTTAGGAGGGAAGTTTAAGGAAAAAAAACTTACATTTAAATGCCCATCAATGCAGCCTTATCACTGTCCATCTGCAGCCTTGTCAGTGCAGCCTTGCCCCAGTGTCCAGTGCAGCCTTGTCAGTGCAGCTTTGCCCCAGTGCAGCCTTGTCAGTGCAGCTTTGCCCCAGTGCAGCCTTGTCAGTGCAGCTTTGCCCCAGTGCAGCCTTGCCCCAGTGTCCAGTGCAGCCTTGTCAGTGCAGCTTTGCCCCAGTGCAGCCTTGTCAGTGCAGCCTTGTCAGTGCAGCCTTGCCCCAGTGTCCAGGGCAGCCTTGTCAGTTCAGCTTTGCCCCAGTGCAGCCTTGTCAGTGCATCTTTGCCCCAGTGCAGCTTTGCCCCAGTGCAGCCTTGCCCCAGTGCAGCCTTGCCCCAGTGCAGCCTTGTCCCCAGTGGTCAGTGCAGCCTTGTCGCCGCCGACATACACAAGTTTAGTTTGGATTTTTAAATATGGCGCCGTGGAGTTCGGAGGGACTCGGCGGCGCTCGTTCAGTTGAACGAGCGCCGCCGAGGACACAGTGACTGGGCGGAGCCGAGATACACATAGCCGAGGGTTCTCGGCTCTTCTCGGCGCCGTTCACAGTCACGCCCAGTCCCTATGATGGACATAACACAGGTCCAATGGCGGGACTGGGCGTGACTGTGAACGGCGCCGAGAAGAGCCGAGAAGAGCCGAGAACCCTCGGCTATATGTATCTCGGCTCCGCCCAGTCACTGTGTCCTCAAACGAGCGCCGCCGAGTCCCTCCGAACTCCGCGGCACCATATTTAAAAATACACGCTATGTGAATGTCGGCAGGGATCGCGGCGATCGCTCCGACAGATCACAAAATAGCGGGGATCGGCGTATAACACGCAACCACGATTTTCCCCTGATTTTAAGGGGAAAAAAGTGCGTGTTATACGCCGATAAATACGGTAACATTACAGTATAACAGTAATACTTACCATACCTGCAAAGCAAATACAAAAAAAAAAACATAGTAAAAAATAAAACATTTAACGCAACCTGTGACTACCTAAAATATATATATATGCCAAAGCATGGGGGCATCCTCCCGCAAAAGGCAGGAGAAAATCGCTCCTCCACCCACTGCTGCCCCCACGCTTTGGCATATATGCTGAAGTATGTAACTGTGGTGGTGAAATCACCTCCGACAGCGCTGGAGTCACGGCTTTATGTATCGTGGGAGCAAACGCTGTTGCTGTCAAGATAAATAAATCCGCGCTGCAACTGAATGACGTACCTGCTAAGCAAATGATGGTTAACAAAAAAACAAAGTAACATTACAGTATAACAGTAATACTTACCATACCTGCAAAGCAAATACAAAAAAAAAATAGTAAAAAATAAAACATTTAACGCAACCTGTGCCTACCTAAAATATATATATATGCCGAAGCATGGGGGCATCCTCCCACAAAAGGCAGGAGCAAATCGCTCCTCCACCCACTGCTGCCCCCACGCTTCGGCATATATGCTGAAGTATGTAACTGTGGTGGTGAAATCACCTCAGACAGTGCTGGAGTCACGGCTTTATGTATCGTGGGAGCAAACGCTGTTGCTGTCAAGATAAATAAATCCGCTCTGCAGCTGAATGGCGTACCTGAAAACAAAAAAGTGGTTAACAATAAAAAAACAAAGTATAAAAAAATTGCATACCTATAAAGCAAACATGATAAAAACATAACAATAAAACATTGCAGTATAGAATACAATAAAAAAGAGCAGAACAATAGAGAGAGAATAGAGAGAGAACAATAAAACAACAACTATTTTTGGCTTTTTTATTTTATATTTTTTTTGTGGTTTTTTTTTTTTTGGTTTTTTTACTTTTTGTTGTTGTTGTTTTTTTTACACTTTTTTTTGTAACTTTAACTTTTTTAACTGGTACCAGGTTTGGGTCTCTCAAAATGCGATGGCATCTTGGGAGACCCTGTGAAAGTGTGTCCTAGTCTGTGCAGTGCTGTACCCTACGCTAATACTCCACTAGTGTATGGTAGCGTTCAAAACATTCACCCATGCAAAGACCAGGATTGCCAGGACAGGAGGGACAATAACACCGGGTGTCACGCCTAAATCCGCGCTTGCTGCAGACACGACATCTTTTTTGGGGGGCTCGTTGGGTAGGGGTACTCGGGAGGACATAAGAAAAATGCCTCTCATGCAGCCGGCTTACTGCATTTGGTTGGGGAAGGTGAGGTGGAGCACCGTCTGGAAACAGAAGGGCTCTGACGATCTCTTCCTGGAATTTAAGGAAGGATCCAGTCCGTCCTGAAGCTCTGTATAGCACATGAGCGTTCAGCAAAGCCAATTGAAATAAATAAACAGACACTTTTTTGTACCAGCGTCTGGCCTTACGGGCAACTAGGTACGGCGCCAACAACTGGACGTTGAGGTCCACCCCTCCCATATTTTGGTTATATTCGTGGACACAGAGGGGTTTCTCCACAACACCAGTCGCCATAGGAATTTGGACCGTCGTGTCTGCATGAAGGGAGGTAAGAACGAAAACATTCTTATTGTCCCTCCACTTCATAGCGAGCAAGTTATTACACTTCAAGCAGGCTCTCTCCCCCAGCCAAAGACGGGAATCTACAAGCCGCTGGGGAAAGCCCCGGCGATTAGATTGCATGGTGCCACATGCTCCAATCTGTTGATCAAAAAGGTGGCTAAAAAGTGGCACGCTCGTGTAATAATTGTCCACGTACAAGTGGTACCCCTTTCCGAATAAGGGTGACACCAAGTCCCACACTATCTTGCCAGCGCTTCCTATGTAGTCAGGGCAGTTTGTCGGCTCTACGTGACTATCTTTGCCCTCGTAAACCATAAAACTACATGTATAGCCTGTGGCCCTGTCACAGAGCTTATACATCTTGACCCCGTATCTGGCACGCTTGCTGGGAAGGTACTGTTTGAATGACAAGTGGCCAGAAAACTTAATCAGGGACTCATCAACGCAGACAACTTGATGGGGAGTAAACAAGTCTGCAAAATGTTGGTTGAAGTGGTTTACGAGGGGCCGAATTTTGTAGAGCCGATCGTATTCAGGGTCTCCACGAGGACGACAGAGTTCATTGTCGTTGAAGTGCATGAACCGCAAAATCTGCTCGTGCCCTGGCCATGGAGGCAGAGAACACGGGCGCATGGTAAATTGGGTCAGTGGACCAATATGACCGCAACTTACACTTTTTATTCAAGCCCATGTTGAGGGAAAGGCCCAGAAAGAGCCTAAATTCGGAGACCGTAATTGGTCTCCAATCTCTGGCAAGGGAGGACTGGGGATTAGCGGCGATGTGTTGACCAGCCTATAAATTGCTTTGGTCCACAATAGATCTATAAAGATCTTCGGTGAAAAACAGCGAATAAAAATCCAGTGGCGTAAAATCAACTGTTTCCACCTGAATTCCGGGTTGGCCAGTGAATGGGGGCAATACGGGTGCTGCAGAAGTGGTGGGTTCCCAATTCGGATTGGCGAATGCAGCAGGAAGGGCACTATGGGCACAACGGGCCTGTGTTTGTCTTCTTGGTGGCAGCGGGACACTACTTGTGCTTGCCACCTCGCCAGCTTGAACTGCACTTATGAGACTCGCCACGTCACCACATGATACTGCAGGGCTGGATATACGACCAGGGTGTACTAGGCCGCTGGTGCTTGCCAGTTCACCAGAAGGAGTAGCGGCGCTAGTACTTCTCTGCTCCATACGAGAGCCCTGCAGTTCTTGCACTTCAAGGACAGAAGAAGTTCGGGGTCTGGTACGCCTGACCTTAGCAGGGACCACAACTCCGTCGTCAGAGCTATCTGTCATGGAGCCGATGTCCTCTACAGGATCGTATTCTGAGCCTGAATCTGACAGATGAGTGACTTCCTCTTCACTATCTGTCATGCTCAGAAACGTGTAGGCCTCTTCACTAGTGTATCTTCGATTTGCCATTTTGGGCTCTAAATTTAGGGGTACACTAGTGAGACTCACAGGCAAAAAGCTCCTGACTGTTAGAGACTGTATCAAAATGCTACCAAAAAACTGTTAGCGATCGCAGGGATCTGACTCTGCGAACGCTGCAGTTGTGTGCTTAGTGTTTTGTAAGTGTCAGTGATCGATCGATACTGCACTTGGGTGGGCTGGGCCGAGGGGCAAAACGCAGGTGCTAGCAGGTATCTGGGCTGATCCCGCTAACACTGTGTTTATGGGAACCCTAAACTGCTGGGGACGCTAGTATAGATCTGATCGGATCAGATATCGATCCGCTCAGATACTATAGCACTAAGAGAGGTGTATGCTGCGTGCGTGGGTGTTAGCGGTACTGGCGCTAACCTGACGCTGCCTGGGGCGACGCAGACCTTATCTGATCCTAAAAATGCAACTTATATCACCGCCGGGCAATTAGGGGGTTAAACCTTTATAAGGTAATAAATGGCGGGTGCCCTAAAACTATAATAAACTACAAAAAACAAACTAACTAACCAGCGTCACCCGTAACACTTATACGGTGATCGCTGGTGAAAGGGTTAACTAGGGGGCAATCAGGGGGTTAAAACCTTTAGCAGGTAGTATATGGGGGTCCCTGTCGCTATAAAACACTGACAGCGAACCTATATACTTACCTCCCTAACTAGCGTCACCTGTGTCACTAATACAGCGATCAGAAAAACAATCGCTTAGCGACACTGGCGACGGGGGGTGATCACGGGGTTAACCTTTATTAGGGGGGGTTAGGGGGGTACCCTGGACCTAAAGTGGGTACCCTAGACCTAAAGGGGGCTAACCTAACTGCCCTAACACTTATAACTGTCACAAACTGACACCAATGCAAAAAAAAAAAAAAAAACTGCTATTGGGGTCAGTGTGACAGGGGGTACAGGGGGGTGATCGGGGGGTGAAGGGGGGTGACAAGTGTGCCTGGTGTGTTCTACTGTTAGTGTAGTGTTGTGCAGACTTACTTGATGTCTTCTCTCCTCGGCGCCGGAACGAAAAGACCGGCTCGAGGAGGGATGACATCACTTCCCGTGCCTCTGTTTACATTACAGAGGCACAGGAAGGATTTTCATTCGCTGGGAGCGATCGGGAAGGGGTGGCCACGAATGGATGGCCTTCCCCTCACCTCTCATCGCCCGGGAACATTTGGCGACTGCCTCTGGCACCCGGGGGGGGGGTCCGATCGGACCCCCCGCCCGTGGGAAGGCAATCACGTACCAGGTACGTGATTTTGCCTGCCCGTGCCATTCTGCTGACTAAATCAGCGTGAGGCGGTCGTCAAGCGGTTAAAAAAAGAAAATGAACCTTTACATATCCTTTAAGCTAAAGTCACTCATTTCCCTTGTCGGAAACCAAAATCCATATTCAGGATAGGGTTGGGAAGATAAAAACTTTGATTGTGCAAAGTTTCAAGGCTATTGATTACCCACTTCAGTCCCGGAAGGATTTGCCCCCTTAATAAATAATAAATATCCCAAAAAAATGTAAAAAAAAAATTCTTCATCAGTTTAAGTCAATATATATTCTTCTACATATTTTTGGTAAAAAATAGCAATAAGCGTATATTGATTGGTTTGGGCAAAAGTTATAGCATCTACAAAATAGATAAAAGATTTATGGTATTTTTATGGCATTTTTATTATTTATTTATTTGTTACTAGTAATGGCGGTGATCTGCGATTTTTAGTGGGACTGCAACATTGTGGCGGACAGATCGGACACTTGACACTTTTTTGGGACCATTGACATTTATACAGCAATCAGTGCTAGAAAAATGCACTAATTACCACACGCATCAAGTCCCCCACCGTGCAGCAGGTACGTGCCTGCTATGGCTTCTAAAGGATATTTCTTCAGTGTTGTCACATGAAAAGATATATTACAATATTTACAAAAATGTGAGGGTGTACTCACCTTTGTGAAATACTGTACCTCTTATGTGCAGTGTTTTTTTTACAGAGCAGCCCTGATCCTCCTCTTCTCAGTTCCCTCCCTGACGCTTCTGGCTGCTTCCTCCTGCCAAGTGCCTCCACAGCAAGTGGCTTGCTATGGGGCACTCAAGCTGAGCCGCAGCTTTGTGTGTCCATTTAGACACTGAGCCATAATTTGGCCCGCCCCCCCTTTCCTGATTGGCTACCTGACTTTGATTGACAGCAGTGGGAATAAATAGCAACACTGCTGTGCCTCAGCCTCTTCAAAACAAGCTTAACCACTTACCAACCAGCCGCCGCAGTTTTACTGCGGCAGCATGGCTTGGCTGGGTGAAATTATGTTATGTTATGTCACTTCGCCCTGTGGTCACTAGGGGCGCGCCCACACACACTATGCGAGTGTCCGGCAGGCGCGATGTCAGCCAGGCACCCACGATTGCTAGTGACACAGCGAGAATAGGGATCTGTGTGTGTAAACAGCGATCTGTCATTTTCCCTAGCAAGTCCCATTCCCCCTTCAGTTAGAACATGCAGAGGGAACACAAATAACCCCTTGCTCACCCCCTAGTGTTAACCCCTTCCCTGCCAGTGACATTTTTACAGTAATCAGTGCATTTTTCTAGCACTGATCGCTGTAAAAATGCAATGGTCCCAAAAATGTGTCAAAAGTGTACGATGTGTCACCATAATGTCGCAGTCCGGATAAAAATCGCAGATCCCCGCCATTACTAGCAAAAAAAATAAGAATAAGAAAAATGCCATAATTCTATCCCCTATTTTATAGACACTTTAACTTTTGTGCAATCCAATCAATATACGCTTATTGCGATTTTTTTCCCCAAAAGTATGTAGAAGAATACATATCAGCCTAAACTGTGGAAAGAATTAGTTTGTTTATATATTTTTGGGGGATATTTATTATAGCAAAAAGTAAAAAATATTGTTTTTTTTTCAAAATTGTTGTGCTTTGTTTTGTTTATAGCGCAAAAAATAAAAATCGCAGGGGTGATCAAATACCACCAAAAGAAAGCTCTATTTGTGGGAAAAAAGGATGCAAATTTTGTTTGTGCACAACATCGCACGACCGCGCAATTGTCAGTTAAAGCGATGCAGTGCCGAATTGTAAAAAGTGCTCTGGTCAGGAAGGGGGTAAAATCTTCCGGGCCTGAAGCGGTTAAAGGGATTTTAAAGTCAGAAGGTTTATTTATCTTAATGCATTCTATGCATTAATTTAAAAAAGCCTTCTGTGTGCAGCAGCCCCCCTAACACTACCCTGAGTCCCATCTAGATCCAGCGATGACATTGCAAGACCCTGACAATCACAGGCATGACTCCTAGAGGCAGAGGCATTATGGGATTTGTAGTTTCACCACAGCTGGAGTGCCGAGCTTGCCTAACCCCTGACTTAAGATAACAACATAATACATTTTTTTTTAAGGACCAACAAGGCTTTCTTTTTGTGAATATTGTCCTGCAACAATAATTATTTTTTGCAATCCTTAGACAATTAAATGTAATAAAACTATACAAAAGGCATTTTTTTTCTTTTGGTCTATATATATGTAAACAGGTGTCAAAAATATTAATAAGCAAAGCAAACAAAAAACATAAAAAAAGTTTAACTATTAGTTAATAAAAGAAAAATATCACCAGGAAAATTACAATTGAATAGAGATGGAAAATATAGAGTTAATCAGTGCTGATTAGGGTTAATAAGGAGTTCAACAGAGGAACATTTAATTAGAAAAAATTTTTTTTAAATTTTTTTAACCACTTGACGACCGCCTCACGCTGATATACGTCAGCAGAATGGCACAGGCAGACAAAATCATGTACCTGGTACGTGATTGCCTTCCCGCGGGCGGGGGGGTCCGATCGGACCCCCCCCCGGTGCCTGAGGCGGTCGGCTTTGGTCTGGCAGCGATCAGAGATGAGGGGGAGGCCATCCGATCGTGCCCCCCCCTCGCGATCGCTCCCAGCCGATGAGATTCTTCCCCTGCCTCTGTGTAGTACACAGAGGCAGGGGATGTGATGTCATCTCTCCTCAGCTCGGCAGTTTCCGTTCCGGCGCCGAGGAGAGAAGACTGAAATGTGAGTGCACAACACTACACATCACAGTAGAACATGCCAGGCACACATAACACCCCCCTTTACCCCCCGATTCCCCCCCCCGATTACCCCCTAATCACCCCCCCCCCCCCCTGTCACACTGACACCAAGCAGTTTTTTTTTTCTGATTACTGCATGGTGTCAGTTTGTGACAGTTACTGTGGTAGGGCAGTTAGGGTTAGCCCCCTGTAGGTCTAGGATACCCCCCTAACCCCCCTAATAAAGTTTTAACCCCTTGATCACCCCCTGTCGCCAGTGTCACCAAGCAATCATTTTTCTGATCGCTGTATTAGTGTCACTGGTGACGCTAGTTAGGGACGTAAATATTTAGGTTCGCCGTCAGCGTTTTATAGCGACAGGGACCCCCATTTACTACCGAATAAAGGTTTTAACCCCTTGATTGCCCCCTAGTTAACCCTTTCACCACTGATCACCGCATAACTGTTACGGGTGACGCTGGTTAGTTCATTTATTTTTATAGTGTCAGGGCACCCATCGTTTATTACCTAATAAAGGTTTAGCCTCCTGATCGCCCGCCGGTGATATGCGTCGCCCCAGGCAGCGTCAGATTAGCGCCAGTACCGCTAACACCCACGCACGCACCGTACACCTCCCTTAGTGGTATAGTATCTGAATGCATCAATATCTGATCCGATCAGATCTATACTAGTGTCCCCAGCAGTTCAGGGTTCCCAAAAACGCAGTGTTAGCGGGATCAGCCCAGATACCTGCTAGCACCTGCATTTTGCCCCCTCCGCACAGCCCAGCCCAGCCCACTCAAGTGCAGTATCGATCGATCACTGTCACTTACAAAACACTAAATGCATAACTGCAGCGTTCGCAGAGTCAGGCCTGATCCCTGCGATCGCTAACAGTTTTTTTGGTAGCATTTTGGTGAACTGGTAAGCACCAGCCCCAAGCAGCGTCAGGTTAGCGCCAGTACCGCTAACACCCACGCACGCACCGTACACCTCCCTTAGTGGTATAGTATCTGAACGGATCAATATCTGATTCGATCAGATCTATACTAGCATCCCCAGCAGTTTAGGGTTCCCAAAAACGCAGTGTTAGCGGGATCAGCCCAGATACCTGCTAGCACCTGCGTTTTGCCCCTCCGCCCGGCCCAGCCCAGCCCACCCAAGTGCAGTATCGATCGATCACTGACACTTACAAAACACTAAACGCATAACTGCAGTGTTCGCAGAGTCAGGCCTGATCCCTGCGATCGCTAACAGTTTTTTTGCTAGCGTTTTGGTGAACTGGCAAGCACCAGCGGCCTAGTACACCCCGGTCGTAGTCAAACCAGCACTGCAGTAACACTTGGTGACATGGCGAGTCCCATAAGTGCAGTTCAAGCTGGTGAGGTGGCAAGCACAAGTAGTGTCCCGCTGCCACCAAGAAGACAAACACAGGCCGTCGTGCCCATAATGCCCTTTCTGCTGCATTCGCCAATCCTAATTGGGAACCCACCACTTCTGCAGCGCCCGTACTTTCCCCATTCACATCCCCAACCAAATGCAATCGGCTGCATGAGAGGCCTTTTCTTTATGTCCTCCCGAGTACCCCTACCCAACAAACCCCCCCAAAAAAGATGTTGTGTCTGCAGCAAGCGCGGATATAGGCGTGACACCCGCTATTATTGTCCCTCCTGTCCTGACAATCCTGGTCTTTGCATTGGTGAATGTTTTGAACGCTACCACACACTAGTTGAGTATTAGCGTAGGGTACAGCATTGCACGGACTAGGACACACTTTCACAGGGTCTCCCAAGATACCATCGCATTTTGAGAGACCCGAACCTGGAACCGGTTACCGTTATAAAAGTTACAGTTACAAAAACAGTGTAAAAAAAAAAACACAAAAAAAAAAATATAAAATAAAAAATAATAGTTGTCGTTTTATTGTTCTCTCTCTCTCTATTCTCTCTCTATTGTTCTGCTCTTTTTTACTGTATTCTACTCTGCAATGTTTTATTGTTATTATGTTTTATCATGTTTGCTTTTCAGGTATGCAATTTTTTATACTTTACTGTTTACTGAGCTTTATTGTTAACCATTTTTTTGTCTTCAGGTACGCCATTCACGACTTTGAGTGGTTATACCAGAATGATGCCTGCAGGTTTAGGTATCATCTTGGTATCATTCTTTTCAGCCAGCGGTCCGCTTTCATGTAAAAGCTATCCTAGCGGCTAAACTGTGTTAGGTAGTGAGGAGTAAAATCAAAAATTTACGCCCTTAGAAATCCTGAAGGCGGTGATTGGTTTTCGGGGCCCCGTACGCGGCTAGGCTCCCAAAAAGTCCCACACATGTGGTATCCCCATACTCAGGAGAAGCAGCTGAATATATTTTGGGGTGCAATTCCACATATGCCCATGGCCTGTATGAGCAATATATCATTTAGTGACAACTTTTTGTAATTTTTTTTTTGTCATTATTCAATCACTTGGGACAAAAAAAAATAATATTCAATGGGCTCAACATGCCTCTCAGCAATTTCCTTGGGGTGTCTACTTTCCAAAATGGGGTCATTTGGGGGGGTTTTGTACTGCCCTGCCATTTTAGCACGTCAAGAAATTACATAGGCAGTCATAAATTAAAAGCTGTGTAAATTCCAGAAAATGTACCCTAGTTTGTAGACGCTATAACTTTTGCGCAAACCAATAAATATACGCTTATTGACATTTTTTTTACTAAAGACATGTGGCCGAATACATTTTGGCCTAAATGTATGACTAAAATTGAGTTTATTGGATTTTTTTTATAACAAAAAGTAGAAAATATCATTTTTTTTCAAAATTTTCGGTCTTTTTCCGTTTATAGCGCAAAAAATAAAAACGGCAGAGGTGATCAAATACCATCAAAAGAAAGCTCTATTTGTGGAAAGAAAAGGACGCAAATTTTGTTTGGGTACAGCATTGCATGACCGCGCAATTAGCAGTTAAAGTGCCAAATTGGAAAAGTCCTCTGGTCCTTAGGCAGCATAATGGTCCGGTCCTTAAGTGGTTAACTTGTCTTCACCTGCAAATGGAAGTTCATCCCTTAAGTGCCGGTTCACACTGCTGCACTGTGAATTTGTTCCGTTTTTTTGTCCTGTGTGAGGTGCGATTTTACCGCGATTTTAACGCGATTTTAACGCGAATTTCAGGAGTTGGTCATAGCTGCGATTGATGTTCTAGCCAATGGAATCATAATGGAAAAAAAAAAAGGTGTTAACTTCCTGTGTATTTCCTGGTTTTTGTGGAGAGTAGTGTGGTGGAATTCGCACATATCTGAACCAACAATGCGATTCCAGAACGATTTACATTGATGTCTATGGAGGCTAAATTCGCAACGCAACGCTACGCTGTAAACTCGCACAAGACCTTTTTTTTATCGCATCGCATTCATAGGGGAATCGCAACGCATGTATGTGAACGACGGTCATTGAAAACAATGACTTTATGGATGACATGCGAATTTAGAATGTTTTTGACGCATCACATTCGTTATGAATTTGCATCAGTGTGAACCGGCACTTAATCTGTGAATGCAAAACACAGAAAGTTACAATTGATACAATGTTTCAGGCTAGGTTCACACTGCTGAAGTGCGAATTTAGCGCGATTTTGATCCGATTGCGTTGCGAATTTGCATTGCGAATTTAGGCTAAGTTCACACTGCTGCGAATTCTATTGCGAATTTGAGCCGTTGCGATCGCTCAAATTCGCAAGTCATTTATATTACATAGATTAACATTAGTGCCGTTCACATCGACACGTTGCGAATATAACCTGCGTGAAAAAAAGGTCCTGTGCGAGTTTGATCCGTGTGCGATGCGAATTCAGCTCTATAGACTGCAAAATTTGCTGTAGAATCGCAAGAACACATATAGAATTCGCAATGCAAATTCGCAACACAATCGGATCAAAATCGCGCTAAATTCGCACTTCAGCAGTGTGAACCTAGCCTCTATATGTGTTCTTGCGATTCTACAGCAAATTTTGCAGTCTATAGAGCTGAATTCGCATCGCACACGGATCAAACTCGCACAGGACCTTTTTTTCACGCAGGTTATATTCGCAACGCGTCGATGTGAACGGCACTAATGTTAATCTATGTAATATAAATGACTTGCGAATTTGAGCGATCGCAACGGCTCAAATTCGCAATAGAATTCGCAGCAGTGTGAACCTAGCCTCAGGCTGGGTTCACACTGCTGCAGTGCGAATTTAGCGTGATTTTGATCCGATTGCGTTGCGAATTTGCATTGCGAATTCTTTGTGTGTTCTTGCAATTCTACTGCAAATTTTGCAGTCTATAGAGCTGAATTCGCATCGCACACGGATCAAACTCGCACAGGACCTTTTTTTCACGCAGGTTATATTCGCAACGCGTCGATGTGAACGGCACTAATGTTAATCTATGTAATTTAAATGACTTGCGAATTTGAGCGATCGCAACGGCTCAAATTCGCAATAGAATTCGCAGCAGTGTGAACCTAGCCTCAATGTAACTTTCTGTGATGTGGTTGTTGATAAACATTGCCAGCCTGTTTACTTTTTTGACAGCTCCTGCTGAATTGTTGGGTACTGAGACAGGGAAGCATCCTGGCAGCAGAGCAGAAGGACTAGATGTACTAGACATGACCTGTGTACACTGATGACATGTTTTTGGGTGTGTCTAGTGTGCCCAAAGTCTGCAACTGGTTAAGGATTGTAAACAAATGGTTAAATGTGAATAACATTTGGGGTGATTTACCAAACGATCTGGAATTCTTAAATAGGTTTGGGAAGTTGAGAACTTAGGCTGTGCAAAGTTTCAAGACAATTGATTAAGGTTAAAGCGGTTGTATAGTCTTTTTTTTAACTTTTACCTACAGGTAAGCCTATAATAAGGCTTACCTGTAGGTAAAAAAAATCTCTCCTAAACCTGTACGGTTTAGGAGATATTCCAATTGCTATGAGCCGCTGACTGCAGCGGCGCATGCACACAGGGGATTCTCGGCTGAAGGCCCGGCAAATGCCGGACCTTGCTGGGAAAGAAATCTCCCGCGCGCATGCAGTATTTCATAATGAGCTAGTATGCGGTGCATACTACCTCATTATGCCTTTTGCTTTACAGGGGTAAAAAAAAAAAAATTTCAGCGGGTATACAACCGCTTTAAGGGACATTATGGTACATTAAGCTCTTTACATTAAATGTTTTAGCATTGTAAAATATAGCCTAACCACTTCAATACCAGGCACTTAGACACCTTCCCGCCCAGGCCAATTTTCAGCTTTCAGCGCTGTTGCAATTTGAATGACAATTGCGCGGTCATGCTACACTGTACTCAAACTATTTTTTTATCATTTTGTTCCCACAAATAGAGCTTTCTTTTGGTGGTATTTGATCACCTCTGCGTTTTTTATTTTTTGCGCAACAAATAAAAAAAGACCGAAAATTTTGAAAAAAAAAAACAAGTTTTTCTTTGTTTCTGTTTTTTGTAAATAAGTACATTTTCTTCTTCAATGATGGGCACTGATATGGCTGCACTGACGGGCACTGATACGGCGGCACTGATGGGCACCGATGAGGTGGCACCAATGAGGTGGCACTGATGAGGTGGCACTGACGGGCACTGATGATGGGCACTGATAGGCAGCACTGATGGGCACTGATAGGTGGCACTGATGGGCAATGATAGGTGGCACTGGTATGCGGCACTGATGGGCACTCATAGGTGGCACCGATGGGCACTCATAGGCGGCACTGATGGGCACTCGTAGGTGGCATTGATTGGTACTTATGGGTGGCACTGATGGGTACTTATGGGTGGCACTGATGGGCACTGATAGATGGGCACTGATGGGCACAGATGGGCACTGACAGGTGGCACCGATGGGCACTGACAGGTGGCACTGATGACACTGATTGGTGGCACTGATTACACTGGTGGCATTGCTGGGCAGAACTGAAACATAATGGTGCCAATCAGTGCCCATTTGTGGGCACTGATTGACACAGATTGGGCACATTGGGCACATGTGGATGGCCATGGGGTACATACCTGGCCATCCACACGTGGCCCCTTCCCTGGTGGTCCTAGTGGCGATCCCTGGTGGTCCAGTGTGGTGATCTGAGGGGGGGCTGCGCTGATAAACAATCAGCGCAGAGCCCCCCTGTCAGGAGAGCCGCCGATCGGCTCTCCTCTACTCGCGTCTCTCAGACGCGAGTGAGGAAAAGCCGATCAATGGCTCTTCCTATTGACATCGTGATCAGCCGTGATTGAACACGGCTGATCATGTGGTAAAGAGCCTCTGCCGGAGGCTCTTTACCAAGATCGGTGGAGCGGTGTGTCAGGCTGACACACCGCTCCACCAATCGCCGCGATGCGTGCCCCCGTGGGTGCATGGCGGCATGTTATCCTGCTGGACATCATATGACGCCCAGTCAGGATAACTGAACCACCGCCCGGCCGTCATCTGCTATGGGCTGGGCGGGAAGTGGTTATGTGAATAACTTTTGGTGTGATTAACCAAATGAGCTGAAATTTTCAGAATATGTTGGCATGGCTAGAGTCTTTTATTGTGTGAAGTTTGGGGGAAATTGGTTAACATTTAAGGTCTTTTTTGTACGTTAAGCCACATTAAGCTCTCCAAAAAACAAGCTTGATGTCCATAGTTTGCCTTGCGGTACACCGAATTGCATGAAACTTCTTGGATAAGTTTGGGAAGTTGAGATCGTAGACTGTGCAAAATTTCAGGGCAATTGATTGAGGTTTAGGTACTTTATTACACGTTAAGCTACATTAAGCTATTTTCACATTAAATGTTTTAGCATTGTAAAATATAGCTTAATGTGAATAACTTTTGGTGTGATTAACCAAATGAGCTGAAATTTTCAGAATATGTTGGCATGGCTACAGTCTTTTATTGTGTGACGTTTGGGGGAAATTAGTTAACATTTAAGGTCTTTTTTGTACGTTAAGCCACATTAAGCTCTCCAAAAAACAAGCTTAATGTCCATAGTTTGCCTTGTGGTACACCGAATTGCATGAAACTTCTTGGATAGGTTTGGGAAGTTGAGAACTTAGGCTGTGCAAAGTTTCAAGACAATTGATTGAGGTTAAGGCACATTATGGTACGTTAAGCTCTTTACATTAATCGTTTTTGCATTGTAAAATATAGCTTAATGTGAATAACTTTTGATGTGATTTACTAAATGAGCTGAAATTTTCAGAATATGTTGGCATGGATAGAGTCTTCTATTGTGTGAAGTTTGGTGGAAATTGGGTAACATTTAAGGTCTTTTTTGTACGTTAAGCTCTCCAAAAAACAAGCTTAATGTCCCTAGTTTGCCTTGTGGAACACCAAATCACATGAAACTTCTTGGATAGGTTTGGGAAGTTTAGATCTTAGGCTGTGCAAAGTTTCAAGGCAATTGATTGAGGTTTAGGCACTTTATTACACGTTAAGCTACATTAAGCCATTTTCACATTAAATGTTTTAGCATTGTAAAATATAGCTTAATGTGAATAACTTTTGGTGTGATTAACCAAATGAGCTGAAATTTTCAGAATATGTTGGCATGGCTAGAATCTTTTATTGTGAGTTTGGGGGAAATTGGTTAACATTTAAGGTCTTTTTTGTACGTTAAGCCACATTAAGCTCTTCAAAAAACAAGCTTAATGTCCATAGTTTGCCTTGTGGTACACTGAATCGCATGAAACTTCTTTGATAGGTTTGGAAATGTAAAAACTTAGGCTGTGCAAAATTTCGGGGCAACTGACCTACCTGATTCCTATACTGACCACTACACACTACACTGTCCACTACACTGAGAACTACACTGTCCACTACACTACATTGTCCACTACACTGAGAACTACACTGTCCACTACACTACATTGTCCACTACACTGACCACTATACTGACCACTATACTATACTGTCCACTATACTACACTGACCACTATACTGACCTCTATACTGACCACTATACTATACTGTCCACTATACTACACTGACCACTATACTATACTGTCCACTATACTACACTGACCACTATACTGACCACTATACTATACTGTCCACTATACTACACTGTCCACTATACTACACTGACCACTATACTGTCCACTATACTACACTGACCACTATACTATACTGTCCACTATACTACACTGACCACTATACTATACTGTCCACTATACTACACTGACCACTATACTGTCCACTACACTGACCACTACACTACACTGTCCACTATACTACACTGACCACTATACTACACTATACTGACCACCATACTACACTGTCCACTATACTACACTACACTGTCCACTATACTACACTACACTGACCACTATACTACACTACACTGTCCACTATACTACACTGACCACTATACTACACTATACTGTCCACCATACTACACTGTCCACTATACTACACTACACTGTCCACTATACTACACTACACTGACCACTATACTACACTGTCCACTATACTACACTGACCACTATACTAAACTATACTGACCACCATACTACACTGTCCACTATACTACACTGTCCACTATACTACACTACACTGACCACTATACTACACTATACTGACCATCATACTACACTGTCCACTATACTACACTACACTGTCCACTATACTACACTGTCCACTATACTACACTACACTGACCACTATACTACACTGTCCACTATACTACACTACACTGACCACTATACTACACTGTTCACTATACTATACTACACTGTCCACTATACTACACTGTCCACTATACTACACTACACTGACCACTATACTACACTGTCCACTATACTACATTACACTGACCACTATACTACACTATACTGACCAACATACTACACTGTCCACTATACTACACTACACTGACCAATATACTACACTATACTGACCAACATACTACACTGTCCTGTCCACTATAATACACTACACTGTCCACTATAATACACTATACTGACCGCCATACTACACTACACTGACCACTATACTACACTACACTGACCACTATACTACACTATACTGACCACCATACTACACTGTCCACTATACTACACTACACTGACCACTATACTACACTATACTGACCACCATCCTACACTGTCCACTATACTACACTACACTGTCCTCTATACTACACTATACTGACCACCATACTACACTACACTGAACACTATGCTACACTACACTGACCACTATACTACACTGTCCACTATACTTCACTGTCCACTATACTGACCACTATACTATACTGTCCACTATACTGACCACTATACTGTCCACTACACTGACCACTATACTACACTACACTGACCACTATACTACACTGTCCACTATACTACACTACACTGACCACTATACTACACTATACTGACCACCATACTACACTATACTGACCACCATACTACACTGTCCACTATACTACACTACACTGACCACTATACTACACTGTCCACTATACTACACTACACTGTCCACTATACTACACTACACTGACCACTATACTACACTGTCCACTACACTACACTGTCCACCATACTACATTATACTGACCACCATACTACACTGTCCACTATACTACATTACACTGTCCACTATACTACACTACACTGTCCACTATAATATACTGTCCACTACACTACACTGACCTCCATTCTAAACTATACTATACTGACCACTATACTAACCACTATACTATACTACACTAACTACTATACTGACCACTATACTACACTATAATGACCACCATACTACACTACACTGACCACTATACTACACTACACTATACTGACCACCATACTACACTACACTGTCCACTATACTACACTGTCCACTATACTGACCACCATACTACACTACACTGACCACTACACTGTCCACTATACTATACTGACCACTATACTACACTACACTGACCATCATGCTACACTACACTGACCACTATGCTACACTACACTGACCACCACACTATACTACACTGTCCACTACACTATACTGACCACTATACTGTCCACTACACTAACCACCATACTGACCACTATACTACACTACACTGACCTCCATACTAAACTACACTATACTGACCACTATGCTAACCACTATACTATACTAACCACTATACTGTCCACTATACTACACTATACTGACCACTATACCACACGACACTATACTGACCACCATACTGCACTGTCCACTATACTACACTACACTGACCACTATACTACACTGTTCACTATACTACACTACACTGTCCACTATACTACACTGTCCACTATACTACACTGACCACTATACTACACTACACTGACCACTATACTACACTGTCCACTATACTACACTACACTGACCACTATACTACACTACACTGACCACTATACTACACTATAGTGACCACCATACTACACTGTCCACTATACTACACTACACTGACCACTATACTACACTGTCCACTATACTACACTACACTGACCACTATACTACACTGTCCACTATACTACACTACACTGTCCACTATACTACACTACACTGACCACTATACTACACTGTCCACTATACTACACTACACTGTCCACTATACTACACTACACTGACCACTATACTACACTGTCCACTATACTACACTACACTGACCACTATACTACACTATACTGACCACCATACTACACTGTCCACTATACTACACTACACTGACCACTATACTACACTATACTGACCACCATACTACACTGTCCTGTCCACTATACTACACTACACTGTCCACTATACTACACTACACTGACTTCTATACTACACTGTCCACTATACTACACTACACTGTCCACTATACTACACTGTCCACTATACTACACTACACTGACCACTATACTACACTATACTGACCGCCATACTACACTGACCACTATACTACACTACACTGACCACTATACTACACTACACTGACCACTATACTACACTATACTGACCACCATACTACACTGTCCACTATACTACACTACACTGACCACCATACTACACTGTCCACTATACTACACTACACTGACCACTATACTACACTACACTATACTGACCACCATACTACACTACACTGTCCACTATACTACACTGTCCACTATACTGACCACCATACTACACTACACTGACCACTACACTGTCCACTATACTATACTGACCACCATACTGCACTACACTGACCATCATGCTACACTACACTGACCACCACGCTATACTACACTGTCCACTACACTATACTGACCACTATACTGTCCACTACACTAACCACCATACTGACCACTATACTACACTACACTGTCCTCCATACTAAACTACACTATACTGACCACTATGCTAACCACTATACCACACGACACTATACTGACCACCATACTACACTGTCCACTATACTACACTACACTGACCACTATACTACACTGTCCACTATACTACACTGTCCACTATACTACACTGACCACTATACTACACTACACTGACCACTATACTACACTGTCCACTATACTACACTACACTGACCATGATACTACACTACACTGACCACTATACTACACTATAGTGACCACCATACTACACTGTCCACTATACTACACTACACTGACCACTATACTACACTGTCCACTATACTACACTACACTGACCACTATACTACACTGTCCACTATACTACACTACACTGTCCACTATACTACACTACACTGACCACTATACTATACTATACTGACCACCATACTACACTGTCCACTATCCTACACTACACTGACCACTATACTACACTATTCTGACCACCATACTACACTGTCCTGTCCACTATACTACACTACACTGTCCACTATACTACACTACACTGACTTCTATACTACACTGTCCACTATACTACACTACACTGTCCACTATACTACACTACACTGACCACTATACTACACTATACTGACCGCCATACTACACTGACCACTAGACTACACTACACTGACCACTATACTACACTACACTGACCACTATACTACACTATACTGACCACCATACTACACTGTCCACTATACTACACTACACTGACCACTATACTATACTACACTATACTGACCACCATACTACACTGTCCACTATACTACACTACACTGTCCACTATACTACACTATACTGACCACCATACTACACTGACCACTATACTACACTACACTGAACACTATACTACACTACACTGACCACTATACTACACTATACTGACCACCATACTACACTGTCCACTATACTACACTACACTGACAACTATACTACACTATACTGACCACTATACTACACTGCCCACTATACTACACTGTCCGCTATACTGACCACTATACTATACTTTCCACTATACTGACCAGTATACTGTCCACTACACTGACCACTACACTACACTGACCACTATACTACACTACACTGACCACTATACTACACTATACTGACCACCATACTACACTACACTGACCATTATACTACACTGTCCACTATACTACACTACACTGTCCACTATACTACACTACACTGACCACTACACTACACTGTCCACTATACTACACTACACTGACCACTATACTACACTATATTGACCACCATACTACACTACACTGACCACTATACTACACTATACTGACCACTATACTACACTACACTGTCCACTATACTACACTACACTGTCCACTATACTACACTACACTGACCACTACACTACACTGTCCACTATACTACACTGTCCACTACTTTACACTGTCCACCATACTACATTATACTGACCACCATACTACACTGTCCACCAAACTACATTATACTGACCACCGTACTACACTGTCCACTATACTACATTACACTGTCCACTATACTACACTGACCACTACACTACACTGACCACTATACTACAGTGTCCACTATACTACACTACACTGTCCACTATAATATACTGTCCACTACACTACACTGACCTCCATACTAAACTACACTATACTGACCACTATACTAACCACTATACTATACTACACTAACCACTATACTGACCACTATACTACACTATACTGACCACCATACTACACTACACTGACCACTATACTACACTACACTGACCACTATACTACACAACACTATACTGACCACCATACTACACTACACTGTCCACTATACTGACCACCATACTACACTACACTGACCACTACACTGTCCACTATACTATACTGACCACTATACTACACTACACGGACCACCATACTACACTACACTGACCACTATGCTACACTACACTGACCACCACACTATACTACACTGTCCACTACACTATACTGACCACTATACTGTCCACTACACTAACCACCATACTGACCACTATACTACACTACACTGACCTCCATACTAAACTACACTATACTGACCACTATGCTAACCACTATACTATACTACACTAACCACTATACTGTCCACTGTACTACACTATACTGACCACTATACTACACTGACCACTATACCACATGACACTATACTGACCACCATACTACACTGTCCACTATACTACACTACACTGACCACTATACTACACTACACTGACCACTACACTATACTGTCCACTACGCTGCCCCCCATACTGACCTCCAAACTAAACTACACTATACTGTCCACTATACTACACTACACTGTCCACTATACTGACCACTATACTACACTATACTGTCCTGCCTACAGTCTCTCTCTCTCTCGCCCCCCCCCCCCCCCCGGCCAGTAACAAGACTCTCACGAGGGAGTCTCACTCACCTTCTTGTCCTGGCCTGCATCGATCCGGATGAGGAGGAGAAGACAGTGGCGGCTCACATTCTTCTCTCCCCTGCCCTCTGCCTGCTGCCATGTTCAGTGTCCAGCGCCCTGTGATTGGCATATGGGGGGTCATGTGCGGAGGCGGGACTTCAGGAGCGATCGAGGACAGGCCAGCCCTACGCCTCACATGACCCCCATACTCCCAATCACAGGGCGCCGGACACTTAACATGGCGGCCGTAGCGCGGGGGACACAGGTATTTGAAATTAGGAGGAGGCAGCCAGTGACACATACTGGCGCCCCCCTAAATGTCGCGCCCGGGGCCACGGCACCCCCTGCACCCCCCATGCTACGCCACTGCGCACAAATCATAAATCAATCGATATTTATTGGAAAATTTTCCACACACCACCCCAATGGGGCTAACCCTCCACATACAAAATGACGATGAAAGAAAAGGACCGATCAGGAACCCCTTGGACAGTTCTGCCTGCAGTAACTCATCGACAATAGCAGGGTGACTCTCCGCCGACATCAAATTATTACTTACGAAAGACTCGGTTGGAAGGGTGATGAGGCCAGTGTGAAAGCCTGTTCAAAAACCCTCCAGGAAAAACTGACAAGGCAGGCAGAACAAACGTGCAATAGCCTGCATTGGTTGTAGTTGCAACCTGTGTAATTGTAATTATTGCATAGCTAAGCTTTACCCAGATAACAGATGGGTCTACCTATTTTATCCACCTGACCTGAAAGTCCAGAAGAACCACCGGCCGCCTGCTTGGAGATCCCCATCTGACTAGTGGACTCACAATTTGGACAGCAGGCTGTGGTGTGTGCTGATGACTGTTTATTGACACATACAGGAGATATCTGGTTGGCAAAATGCCTGCAAAACAGCTCCATATCAATATTGCCCCAACATGTCACCACCTGGATCTGAGCCCAAGTGGCCACCACGTTTGTGGCAAAGTACCGATGATATTCATAAAAACTGAAACCGCCGTACTTGTGCGCCAAGTCCACCACCTTGTGAAGGTATAGGTCAAATTCTTCCCTCCTACCCGGACTGATCGAACAGACAATGTCTCTGAAAATGCCAAATGCCAGTACAAATTCCAACTAAGTTTGCGACTAAGCCTGGGATCTTTGGTTTTGAGCACCACCGAGACCTCCCCAAAAGCAAATGACTTGTTTTCAGTAACATCTTGGGCTGCTATTAGCAGCGAGGCCAAGTTGACGTCTTTCCCTTCCAAAATATCCTTCTTGAAATTGGCAGGGATGAAATGGGCTGGGGACACAGAAGGCATTGCCGCCAATGGTGAAGGCGCTGCCAAAGCTATGACATTACCTGCAGTCAGGCTTGGAAGAGCAGGAGCTGGGGGTGCAGCTGACACCCCAGCACTGGCTGATACCACAGAACTAGCTGAGCGGGCTTCAATCACCTCCATCCTATCCAGCAACTGCAGCATTGAGGTAGAGAGTGTATTTAACACCGCATGTATCTGCGTCAATGAGTTGTGCACCGAAGCGTGTTCCGTGCTGGTAGATGGTAGCGGTTGAGATGGAGTTGGATACAATAATCTAAAGAGTTCAGCTTTCCTAGCTGTAGCTGGGAAAGGGCTCCACAACAAGCCTAGGTATAGTCCAACTTCTTAATGATGGTGAGCTGCCATGCTCCGAACCCCTACGAGGGGTTGGTGGGATGAACGCAAATTCTTCGCTTTCCAACACAGGTGACATAACGATATCTAAGGAAAAACAAACTTAGAAAATAAGTTTAGAAACTTAGAAAATAAGAACAAAACAAACCGTATCACCAAGAACACCTCTACCTGCCTTACTAAGTACAAATGTGTGAGTGTAGTGATGACAGACCAACAGCGCGTGAAATGAGACAAGTGATCAATCCAACCTAAGGTGTATGGAATGAGTCAACCCGAGAAACCTGCAGCGCAAAGACAAGCAATTAAAAACGAACACTCAGGGCTATGATACCCACAGACCATGGTGGGTAGATATGAACGTAATGGATGAGAGTGCATTGTATGACGTGTGGTATACAGGTGAGAAGATTGTGGTCCAACAATCACTTAAAAACTAAACCTCAGCTTGTATGGATCTGTAGACGTGACAGATCCTGAAATGTAACTGAATCTAACTGAAATCTGTGAAAGAAGAGGCAAACACACTTCACTCCGCGTGAAATGCTGAAATCCACCTGAACTAATATCACATGTACATGCAGTGAAGCAACCGAGTGTTAAGTTTCATGAACATAAATTAATGCGGATAGAAAAATACTGAATAACGTACAGTACCGTATACTCAAATGACGGAGCACCATGAAATGCCCGATGCCCATGACTGAGAAACCAACCCATGTCAGCCAACATGGCGAGGTGCAGGATAATGGGGAACCCCCCCCCCGGGGCAATGGATCTATGCAGCCCAAGTCTCCTATATTTACTACCAAGCAGCCTGTGACTACTATGCTTAGCAAGCTGAACTTGACGGTGACACAAAACCCCCGAAGACCAGCCCACAGTCTTGCCAAGCCACAGAAACAGAAATGAACCCCCATAGAAAGGAACAGCATGACAGACTGCATACCAGACAACACGAACGACAGTATGACAGACTTTATGATAGACAACATGACAGAAAATATGACAGACCACATGACAGGCCGCATGACAGACAGATAGATGGTTTCCCAGCACTATGAATCTTGCACTTCCAGACAACTATGATGCCAACTGTGTATATACCCTGTGATATGATGATGAACCCACCTCACCAGCAGATGATAGCTCAAACCCCTGCTGCCGAAGCTTAGCATGCTCGGATCTGCAGCCACCCCCTTCCAATGATATCCGACCCACCTGGCAGAAAAAACTCCCGCCCCGCAACAGAGCCCCTGTATGTCCAGCTGCACCTCCCCCGGCTGTTTACATGGCGATGCCCATTGAACCCCCCCATGAACCCCCCTGCAAGTCTGGCTGGCTGCGTGGTGGCCCCCTGGCCGATTAAACCGGCGATGCAATGAAGGACAAAAGTACCCCTGTGAGCCCAGCCACCTGGCCAGATGCGGATGGCTACCCCGCCTGATGATTGCCCCCCCCCCCCCCCCCCAAGGATATCTGCAGCCCAGCGATGTGCGGGAGAAATGATGCCTCGCGACTGATGATCTCCCTTGTTTCGAACTAAAACCCACAAATGACGTCAGCTTAGTCGCACCGGAAATGACGATCGTCGGCTGTAACCATGGAACCAGGAAAACGAGCCGACGTGGGACCTGCCAGAGGGGGAGGGATATATACCCTCCAGGGTCCTCCTGCAAATCCAGGCTGGCCTCTGGCCAGCCTTCTAACTTGCCCTCTGCAAGAGCAGTTGCTCCAGAGCTTAGTAAATGAGAAGAAGCTCTTCTAACTTCCATCATCCAATCACATACAAGCAAAAATGCTGTTTTTTTTAAATTTTCCTTGCATGTGATTGGGTGTTCTTTGCAAAGTGAAACTTTCCCTCATTTACTAAGCTCTGGAGCAACTGCAAAGTGCACAGTCTATTTGCCTTTAGTAAATCAGCCCCTATATATACACTCACCGGACACTTTATTAGGTACACCTTGCTAGTAGCGGGTTGGACCCCCTTTTGCTTTTATTCTTCGTGGCATAGATTCCGCAAGGTGTTGGAAACATTCCTCAGAGATTTTGCTCCATAGTGACATGATAGCATCACGCAGTTGCTGCAGTATTGTCGGCTGCGCATCCATGATGCCAATCTCCCATTCCACCACATCTCAAAGGTGCTCTATTGGATTGAGATCTGGTGAGTGTGGAGGCCATTGGAGTACAGTGACCTCATTGTCATGTTCAAACCAGTTTGAGATGATTTGAGCTTTATGACATGGTCCATTATCCCGCTGGAAGAAGCCATCAGAAGATGGGTACACTGTAGTCATAAAGGGATGGACATGGTCAGCAACAATACTCAGGTAGGCCGTGGCGTTTAAACAATGCTCAATTGGCACTAAGGGGCCCAAAGCGTGCCAAGAAAATATCCCCCGCACCATTACACCACCACCACCACCTGCCTGAACCGTTTGTTACAAGGCAGGATGGATCCATGCTTTCATGTTGTTTGCGCCAAATTCTGACCCTACCATCTGAATGTTGCAGTTGCAATCGACACTCATCAGACCAGGCAACTTTTTTCCAATTTTATATTATTCAATTTTGGTGAGCCTGTGTGAATTGTAGCCTCAGTTTCCTGTTCTAATGCCGCGTACACACGACCGGTTTTGCCGTCGGACTAAACTCCGAAGGTTTCTCCGACGGAACTCCGACGGAACTCTGACGGAGTTCCATTCAAGCGGTCTTGCCTACACACGGTCAAATTAAAGTCCGACCAAAGTCCGACCAAAGTCCGACCGTCCAGAATGCGGTGTCATACAGCACGTATGATGGGCCTAAAAAATGGCCGTTCAAAAGCCAGTAGCCAATAGCTTCCATCTCTTACTTGCTTCAGATCATGCGTCGTTTTAGGTCCGTTGGAACAGCATATAGACGGATACAGACGAGCAGTTTTCCCGATAGGAATAGGTTCCGGCGGAGTTCCGGCGGAAAGATTTAGAACATGTTCTATTTCTAAGTCCGTCAGAATTTTCGGAAAAAAAGATCCGATGAGGCCTACACACGAGCGGATTATCCGATGAAAGGACTCTGTCGGACTTTTTTCTGTCGGACATTCCGCCCGTGTGTACGCGGCATTAGCTGACAGGAGTAGCACCCGATGTGGGCTTCTGCTGCCGTAGCCCATCTGCTTCAATGTTCGATGTGTTATGCGCTCAGAGATGGTATTCTGCATACCATGGTTGTAATGAGTTATTTGAGTTACTGTTGCCTTTCTGTCATCTGGAACTAGTCTGCCCATTCTCCTCTGACATCAACAAGGCATTTTCCTACACACAACTGCTGCTCGCTGGATATTTTCTTTTCTCACCATTCTCTGTAAACCAGAGAGATGGTTGTGTGTGAAAATCCCAGTAGATCAGCAGTTTTTGAAATACTCAGACCAGCCTGTCTGTCACCAACAGCCACCACCAGCCATGCCACGTTCAAAGTCACTTAAATGCTCTTTCGTCACCATTCTGATGCTCGGTTTGAACTTCAGCAAGTCGTCTTCACCACATCTAGATGCCTAAATGCATTGAGTTGCTGCCATGTGATTGGCTGATTAGCAATTTGTGTTACCAAGCAATTCAACAGGTGTACCTAATAAAGTGGCCAGTGAGTGTATATTGTATTCTATAAATAAAATGCACTACAGGAGGCCTAGATCACAATAAAGCCCTAGCTAGCATGGTGGACCTAGGAAACAAACTGAGCTTTGGGCAATAAGCTGCTTAACTGAAATACGTATGTATGCATAAAATTGGATGGAAAATTAAAACATAAAAATAAAACACCTGAACAGCATCCCTAAGCATATGGCCAAAAGCCCTCTTGAGTTCAGGTGTTTCCATTGAAGGGTACTGTTGGGAAGGCTTTTTTCTTTCCCAGCATGAATGTACTCCTGTACAGGGATATCTGGGCTTTTGGTTATGCGATCACTTCTTCTGTAGGGGAGGATCAGTCATTCAGTCTGAATTCGGAAAAGATTACATTGCCAGATGCCTGGGCATTCAATAACCAGCTACTATGGTTTCTTCAGGCACTTAAGGACTATTTTGTAGAACATCCTAATGTGCAGGAAGTCTGGAGCAGTTGAAGTGTCTTATAAAACATCCAATCTGCTTTAGGTTTTTCCACCCAACTGGAGACTATTTTGCTTCCCTTTACGGCTGGCCATACTGTATAGGAAAAGATCTTACTATACACATATAATGAAACCCTCCCAGCCACCATTTGTTTGCTCTCCATACCCATGAAAAGCTCACGGTGTCAATGAAAATATTAATATCATGAAACACTCGGTCCTGAATACCTCCTCTTGAAACAAATAAAAATCTATCTCTTTGGTACTTGTGATGGAACGTCCAGCACCCAGCTTCAGTGCCACCGTCAAGATAGAACTTCCTCCAGTCTGGAACCAGGGACCAGATATTGTAGCTGAGCACCCAAGGACTAGACGACAATAGTTTAGGTGCAAACGGGAAGCCTTTATTGTAAATTCACACAGAATATATAGCACACAAGATCAGGTAGCCTGATCACATTATTGTATACAATGCATACAGGAATATAACTACACATAGCTAAGTAATAGGCAACATAAACAGTATGCTAATCCACATCTAACAACTTATAGCTGACAGTGATCTAATTAACAACAAGCCACTTAAACAAGCCTAGGTGCCCAGACTGTTCGGCACCCGGCCCACAACCCTAGATACACAATTATAAGCATAAACACATAACATCCCACAATGGTTCGATAACAAGGTAAAGTGAACACAATATTAATCACATCTCCAAGAGATGAGCAGACAGACAGAAACAATAGGTGACTCAATTAATGGGAATGCACAGCTAGGAGGCACACAATGGGAGAGACATATTTAACAATGAACACATAACACTATAATAAACAGACTATAGTAGGAGACCCCAGCATCAGGTTGGTTTGAGCTGATTAGATTAACATCTACTCTGAGTCTCACAGTCTAAACTAGTCATTGCTGGTTTGGGCACAAAGGACCCAAACATGTATCCTGGGCATAGAGTCCCAAAGTCTGTGTGTTTCAGAGAGACCATCCCAAATCTGAAGCAAGACCACTACAAGGATCCTCCAGGCACACAGTACTATTGGTGGATTCTTTACTATGTTAAAATATGTTTCAAGGAGCAATGTCCACTTGTTTCCAGAAGATGATCATCCAAGAACAAGGGCCACCTTTACATTTGCCAAACGTATTGGGACACCTGCCTTGCACATGAACTTTAATGACATCCCAGTCTTAGTCCATACGGTTAAATTTTGAGTTGGCCCTCCCTTTGCAGCTATAACAGCGTCAACTCTTCTGGAAAGGTTGTCCACAAGGTTTAGGAGGGTGTCTATGGGTATGTTTGACCATTCTTCCAGAAGCGCATTTGTGAGGTCAGGCACTGATGTTGGACGAGAAGGCCTGGCTCGCAGTCTTCCTTCTAATTCATCCCACTTACACTTCTGGAAGAATGGTCAAATATTCCCATAGACACACCCCTAAACCTTGCGGACAGCCTTCCCAGAAGAGTTGAAGCTGTTATAGCTGCAACGGGATGGGCCAGCTCAATATTGATCCCTACGGACTAAGACCGGGATGCCATTAAAGTTCATGTGCGTGTAAAGGCAGGCGTCCCAATACTTTTGGTAATATAGATCATTCAAAACGCATCAAGTCTACGTGTGGATTTTTTTCTTGGATCATTACATCTATGTCAACTGAAAATAGACATACACTATGGGGTTGATTTACCAAAGGCAAATAGACTGTGCACCTTGTAAAGTGCAGTTGCACTCTGCAAAGCAGTTGCTCCAGAACTTAGTAAATGACTAAAGAACTCTGCTGACTTCGATCATCCAATCATATGCATTCAAAAGTGCTGTTTTTTTTTATTTTCCTTGCATGTGATTGGGTATCCTTTACAAAGTGAAGCTTTACCTCATTTATTAAGCTCTGGAGCAACTGCACTTTGCAAAGTGCACAGTCTACTTGCTTTTAGTAAATCAACCCCATAGTGTATGTCTGTTTTCAGTTGACATAGATGTATTGATCCAAGAAATAAATCAACATGTAGAGTTTTAAATGATCTTCCTCAGGAGTACATGTGAATAGAATCGATACAACAAAGCCCAAGTTGCTTATCCTAATCAGAATACTTTATTAACCCCAAAGTGAATTTTTTTAAATCACTTCAAACCCCCTAAGATACATTTATGTTACAGTTTTGAAGCGGTTTACCGGGGCTATGGCTGGTATTAAAATGTTCAGCCTCCGATTCTCTTTTTGCTAAAAGCAATCTGACCGGCTAATTAGCCATTGTCTCCCTACGCTCGCTGGTGTTTCTCGGGCTTACCATTCTCACTGGCGAGCCAGGGTAACAGTACAGCAGTTTGTATGGCTGGCAAGACCAGATTCCCCATCCCCATGAAGGGAGACCAGATCATCTTTTCTCATCTCTATGATCTAGGAGGCCGGGAGCGACGTCATGACCTCACTTTCAATCTAGAGCGAATGTAAACTATTTTTTTTTTTGGAAAGCATCCAGGGATGTTTGTTTTGTTTTTGTTTTTGACCCCATGCTTTCCAGGGTAAAGGAGAGATCAGGGGTTTTATAGATCCCAGAGGACCTGTCATTCAGGTGCACATACTCTCCTTCCTTTCTCTCCATCAAAGCTCAAATGAGCCTTTAGTTTAAATCAGGTAAATACTGTACACTCCAGGTGCATCACGACTAAAAGGCGTTAAATGTATTGCAGTTTGAAAATCAGAAACAGCATGCCAGCAGCTGCAGAGTGTGACACTTGCTCTCTGTGTGGAATCAGTGATATCCCTGCAGTAGTCCGAGAAGCCCCCTGCTGAGTCTGACCTACAGTATAGCACTGCAATCAATAAAGCTCATGCTCTCTGATAATTGGAGAGCTCTAACTCTGACAATCCAGGGAGCAAGTCAGACCTATGCAGAGAGACTGCTGCTTCCCCATAGAGCAAGGGACCTTCCCTGCAGCATGCTGGCAGGACAGAAGCTTTTCTACTCAGGCTGTGGCTGATTTCTAAAGATAACCGGTATGGCTTTACACATAATTTGTACAGTATTTATGCATCTGGCTTGTATTGAGCTGATTTACAATTAAAATGTGGTTTGTCTTTCAGGTCAGTGGTTACAGTGAGCCTGTGGTGTGCCTATAGGGGGCAGTGTAATCTGACAGCAGCAAACAAATGTAATCAGTTGTGTAATAGAAATCGATTGCTAAACAGAAGAATAATGTATAACGCTACATCTGTTCATTTTGTTGCGTTGAAGAAGAACAGACAAAATAATCTGACACGCACCAATCCTTCTAAAACTGCGCACCACAATGCATGGCAGTGCGCTGATGTGTGTTGTGGTGCACAGCAACATATATGTTGGAAGTGCGTTGGGTCAATGTGTTGGGATATCAATTACAATGGATGTATGTTGTTTGATAGGTCCAATGAGTTTCCACACATATTCATTAGTATTGCAAATTGTATTAAATCAGCAAATCTTCCAAGTATAGATCAGTAAAACGGCCGGGCAGATTCAGCCAATGATCCATATAGTCGCCCCTGGGTTTGTGGAGAGGAAGGAGACCAGACACTTCAATGCAAGCCCATACGATGATACCGGAGGGTGCAGTGGGGAATATATGTGGGTACTGGAAACCTACGAGAATTAATCACCAGTGGCAATGCAGACCGACACAGCCAGATCCAGCCTGGATCAGTACAGAATACCCACCCTATGGACGTTTAGCTCAACCTTGATTTACTCAATGATGGTTATTCATGTACACATATACTTGGTCACTATGTATAACAATATGGTTTTAAATGTATGTAATTGTTTTTTGTGATAATTTTTTTTGTATAGTTTACATTCTTGGTTGTGCCTCGTTAACCACTTGCCCACCGGGCACTTTCACCCCTTTCTTGCCTAGGCCAATTATCAGCTTTCAGTGCTATCACACTGTACCCATACGACATTTTTATCATTTTTTTCACTTAAATAGAGCTTTATTTTGGTGGTATTTAATCACTGCTGGGTATTTAAGTTTTTGCTAAAAAAAAAAAAAGAAAAAAGTTTGAACATTTAAAAAGAAACATGTCTTAGTTTCTGTCAGTAAATTTGGTAAATAAGTATTTTTTTTCCTTCACTGATGTGCGCTGATGAGGCAGCACTGAAGGGCACTGATTAGGTGGCACTGATGAGGAGGCACTAATATGCGGCACTGATAGGTGGCACTGATAGGTGGCACTGGTGGGCACTGATGAGGCGGCACTTATGGAGACTGATGAGGCAGCACTGAAGGGCACCCATTAGGTGGCACTGATATGCGGCACTGATGGGTACTGATATGCGGCACTGATGGGCACTGATAGGCATCACTGGTAGGCAGCACTGGTGGGCATTGATAGGTGGCAAGGATAGGTGGCACTGATGGGCAGCACTGATGAGCAGGCACTGAAAGTCAGCATGAATAGGCACTGTTGGGCACCCATTGGTGGCACTGCTGTGGCTGTACTGTAATCAGTGCCCTGGTTATTTCTACATGTCTCCCCTGCGAGGAGATGCTGCTTTTTGGCTCTCTCCACCCTACACTCTGCCAGTATCTGTCCTAGGAACGCGGTGCGGCCGCGATCGCAGTGCTGCGTGCCCCTGCAGGCATGTGAGACTGGCCGTTCTGGGGTGCCGTCATATGAAAAATGCAATGCCCCGCCATCATTTTACTATTTGGCAGGCGGCAAGTAGTTAAAGTCCTGTGGGCAATTTTCTTTTGTGCATGTACAATTTGAGACTGAGACTCGCCCATGCCCTATACATGGCAGCTCACTTTTTTGCATACACATGCAAATATATGTGAAGCCAAACTGCCATGTCAAGGCCCCCCTGTACAGTGCGGTCCCTAACTCTACTCAATACATTGAGAGTCTAAACTAGTTCCAAAAATTTCATTAATAGTTTGTTTCCTTATAGTTTGTCTAGCACACGCCTGCAAAGCAAAGTATCAGCCTGCAACCTCCCCTCATAGCCGGTCCAGAGCACACCTGCAAAAAAAAGTACTGGCCTCCAACCTCCCCTCAAAGGTGGTCCATTGCAAGCCTACATAAAAGTCTATCGGCCTCCAACCTCCCCTCACAGCTGGTCCAACACACACCTGCAAAACAAAGTACCGGCCTCCGACCTCCCCTCACAGCCGCTACAATGCACACCTGCAAAACAATGTACCGACATCCAAACTCCCCTCATAGCCGGTCCAAAGCACACCTGCAAAACAAAGTACTGGCCTTGCATCAAAGAGAAAAGATAGTATACTGGCCTCCAACCTCCCCTCAAAGCCGGTCCAATGCACACCTGCAGAAAAGAGAAAAGACAAGCAGCCTCCAACCTCCCCACATAGACGGTCCAATACACATCTGCAGAAAAGAGTAAAGACAAGTGGCCTCCAATCTTCCCTCATAGCCAGTTCAATGCACACCCGCAGAAAAGAGAAAAGACTACCGGCCTCTAACCTCCCCTTAAAGCGGGTCCAACATGCACCTGAAGAAAAGAGAAAAGACTACCGGCCTCCAACCTTTCCTCATAGCTGGTCCAACACACACCTGCAGAAAAGAGAAAAGACTACTGGCCTCCAACCTCCCCTCACAGCCGGTCCAATGCACACCTGCAGAAAAGAGAAAAATTTACCGTCCTCCAACCTCCCCATATAGCCGATCCAACACACACCTGAAGAAAAGAGAAGAGAAAAGATTACCGGCCTCCAACCTCCCCTTACAACCGGTCCAACACACACCTGAAGAAAGGAGAAAAGACCAGCGGCCTACAATCTTTCCTCATAGCCGGTCCAACATACACCTGAAGAAAAGAGGAAAGACTACCGGCCTCCAAACACCTTGAGAAAAGAGAAAAGACTACTGGCCTCCAACTTCCCCTCACAGCCGGTCCAATGCACACCTGCAAAAAAGAGAAAGGTCAAGCAGCCTCCAATCTTCCCTCATAGCCAGTCCAACACACAACTACAGAAAAGTGGAAAACTACCGTCCTCCAACCTCCCCTTACAGCCGGTCCAACACTCACCTGAAGAAAAGAGAAAAGTTTACTGGCCTCCAACCTCCCCTTACAACCGGCCCAACACACAGCTGAAAAAAAGAAAATACAAGCGGCCTCCAATCTTCCCTCATAGCTGGTCCAACATCCACCTGAAGAAAAGAGAAAAGACTATGGACCTCCAACCTCCCATCATAGCCAGTCCAACACACACCTGCAGAAAAGAGAAAAGACTACTGGCCTCCAACCTCCCCTCACAGCCGGTCCAATGCACACCTGCAGAAAAGAGAAAAAACCACTAGCCTCCAAAATCCCCTTACAGTGGATCTAACACACACCTGAAGAAAAGAGAAGAGAAAAGATTACCGGCCCCCAACCTCCCCTTAAAACCGGTCCAACACACACCTGAAGAAATCAGAAAAGACCAGCGGCCTCCAATCTTCCCTCATAGCCGGTCCAACACACAACTGAAGAAAAGAGGAAAGACTACCGGCCTACACACACCTGAAGAAAAAAAAAAACTACTGGCCTCCAACCACCCCTAACCGCCAGTCCAATACACACCTGCAGAAAAGACAAGCGGCCTCCAATCTTCCCTCATAGCCAGTCCAATGCACACCTGCAGAAAAGAGAAAAAACTACCAACCTCCAACCTCTCCTCACAGCCTTAAGAAAAGAGAAAAGACAAACGGCCTCCAATTCTCCCTCATAGACATCCAAGCCGGTCCAATGCACACCTGCAGAAAAGAGAAAAAACTACCGCACGCCAACCTCCCCTTACAACCTGTCCAACACACACCTGAAGAAAAAAGAAAAGACAAGCGGCCTCCAATCTTCCCTAATAGCCAGTCCAACACACACCTGAAGAAAAGAGGAAAGAATACCGGCCTCCACACTCCTGCAGAAAAGAAAAAGACTACCGGCCTCCAACCTACCCTTACAGCCGGTCCAACACACACCTAAAGAAAAGAAAAAATATTACCGGCCTCCAACGTCCCCTTACAGCCGGTCCAACACACAAATGAAGAAAAGGGAAAAGACAAGCGGCCTCCAATCTTCCCTCATAGCCAGTCCAACACACACCTGCAGAAAAGAGAAAAGACTACTGGCCTCTAACCTCCCTTCACAGCCAGCCCAATGCACACCTGCAGAAAAGAGAAAAGACAAGCAGACTCCAATCTTCCCTGATAGCCAGTCGAATACAAATCTGAAGAGAAGAGAAAAAAAATAACGGCCTCCAACCTCGCAATACAGCTGGTCCAACACACACATAAAGAAAAAAAAAGTTTACCGGCCTCCAACCTCCCCTTACAACTGGTCTAACACACACCTGAAGTAAAGAGAAAAGACAAGCGGCCTCCAATCTTTCCTCATACCCGGTCCTACACACACCTGAATAAAATAGAAAAGACAAGTGACCTCCAACCTCCCCTCATAGATGGTCCAATGCACACCTGCAGAAAAGAGAAGAGACAAGTGGCCTCCAATCTTCCCTTACAGCCAGTCCAATGCACACCTGCAGAAAAGAGACTACCAGCCTTCAACCTACCCTTACAGCTGGTCCAACATGCACCTGAATAAAAGAGAAAAGACTACCAGCCTTCAACCTCCCCTTACAGCCGGTCCAAGATGCACCTGAAGAAAAGAGAAAAGACTACCGGCCTCCAACCTCCCCTTACAGTCGATCCAACACACACCTGCAGAAAAGACTACCGGCCTCCAACCTCCCCTAATAGCCAGTCCATCACACACCTACAGAAAAGAGAAAAGACTACTGGCCTCCAACTTCCACACGCAGCCGGTCCAATGCACACCGGCAGAAAAGAGAAAAGACAAGCGGCCTCCAATGTTCCTTCACAGCCGGTCCAACACACACCTGCAGAAAAGAAAAAAGACAACCAGCCTCCAACTGCTTTCGGGGCCTGTTCAACACACACCTGCAGAAAAGAGAAAAGACAAATGGCCTCCAACCTTCCCTCAGAGCCAGTCCAATGTACACCTTCAGAAAAGAGAAAAAGAACGAACTCCAACCTCCCCTCTTAGGTGGTCCAACACACACCTGAAGAAAAGACAAAAGACTACTGGTCTCAAACCTCCCCTTCCAGCCGGTCCAACACACACCTGCAAAAAAGAGAAGACTACTGGCCTCCAACCTCCCCTCAAAGCCAGTCCAATGCACACCTGTAGAAAAGAGAAAAGACTACTGGCCTGCAATCTTCCCTCATAGCCAGTCCAATGCACACCTGCAGAAAAGATAAAAAACTACCAGCTTCCAACCTCTCCTCACAGCCTTAATAAAAGAGAAAAGACAAGCGGCCTCCAATCTTCCCTCATAGCCGGTCCAAGCCGGTCCAATGCACACCTGAAGAAAAGAGAAAAAACCACTAGCCTCCAACGTCCCCTTACAGTGGATCTAACACACACCTGAAGAAAAGAGAAGAGAAAAGATTACCGTCCCCAAACTCCCCTTAAAACCGGTCCAACACACACCTGAAGAAATCAGAAAAGACCAGCGGCCTCCAATCTTCCCTCATAGCCGGTCCAACACACAACTGAAGAAAAGAGGAAAGACTACCGACCTACACACACCTGAAGAAAAAAAAAAAAAACTACTGGCCTCCAACCACCCCTAACCGCCAGTCCAATACACACCTGCAGAAAAGACAAGCGGCCTCCAATCTTCCCTCATAGCCAGTCCAATGCACACCTGCAGAAAAGAGAAAAGACTACCAAACTCCAACCTCTCCTCACAGCCTTAAGAAAAGAGAAAAGACAAACGGCCTCCAATTCTCCCTCATAGACATCCAAGCCGGTCCAATGCACACCTGCAGAAAAGAGAAAAAACTACCGCACGCCAACCTCCCCTTACAACCTGTCCAACACACACCTGAAGAAAAAAGAAAAGACAAGCGGCCTCCAATCTTCCCTAATAGCCAGTCCAACACACACCTGAAGAAAAGAGGAAAGAATACCGGCCTTCACACTCCTGCAGAAAAGAAAAAGACTACCGGCCTCCAACCTACCCTTACAGCCGGTCCAACACACACCTAAAGAAAAGAGAAAATATTACCGCCTCCAACGTTCCCTTACAACCGGACCAACACACAAATGAAGAAAAGGGAAAAGACAAGCGGCCTCCAATCTTCCCTCATAGCCGGTCCAACACACACCTGCAGAAAAGAGAAAAGACTACTGGCCTCTAACCTCCCTTCACAGCCAGCCCAATGCACACCTGCAGAAAAGAGAAAAGACAAGCAGACTCCAATCTTCCCTGATAGCCAGTCGAATACAAATCTGAAGAGAAGAGAAAAAAAATAACGGCCTCCAACCTCGCAATACAGCTGGTCCAACACACACATAAAGAAAAAAAAAGTTTACCGGCCTCCAACCTCCCCTTACAACCGGTCTAACACACACCTGAAGTAAAGAGAAAAGACAAGCGGCCTCCAATCTTTCCTCATACCCGGTCCTACACACACCTGAATAAAATAGAAAAGACAAGTGACCTCCAACCTCCCCTCATAGATGGTCCAATGCACACCTGCAGAAAAGAGAAGAGACAAGTGGCCTCCAATCTTCCCTTACAGCCAGTCCAATGCACACCTGCAGAAAAGAGACTACCAGCCTTCAACCTACCCTTACAGCTGGTCCAACATGCACCTGAATAAAAGAGAAAAGACTACCGGCCTCCAACCTCCCCTTACAGTCGGTCCAACACACACCTGCAGAAAAGACTACCGGCCTCCAACCTCCCCTAATAGCCGGTCCATCACACACCTACAGAAAAGAGAAAAGACTACTGGAATCCAACTTCCACACGCAGCCGGTCCAATGCACACCGGCAGAAAAGAGAAAAGACAAGCGGCCTCCAATGTTCCTTCACAGCCGGTCCAACACACACCTGCAGAAAAGAAAAAAGACAACTAGCCTCCAACTGCTTTCGGGGCCTGTTCAACACACACCTGCAGAAAAGAGAAAAGACAAATGGCCTCCAACCTTCCCTCAGAGCCAGTCCAATGTACACCTTCAGAAAAGAGAAAAGACTTCCAGCCTCCAACATTTCCTCACAGCCTTAAGATAATAGAAAGAAGATGCTGCCTCCAATTTTCCCTCATAGATGGTCCAAGCTGGTCCAATGCACACCTGCAAAAAAGAGAAAACACTACCAGTCTCCAACCTCCCCTTACTGCCGGTTCAAGACGCACCTGAAGAAAAGAGAGAAGACAAGCGGCCTCCAATCTTCCCTCATAGCCGGTCCAATACAAATCTGAAGAAAAGAGAAAAAACTACCGGCCTCCAACCTCTCCTTAAAGCCGGTCAAACACACATCTGAAGAAAAGAGACAAAACAAGCAGCCTGCAATCTTCCCTCATAGCCGGTCCAACACACACCTGAAGAAAAGTGAAAAGACAAACGGCCTCCAACCTCCCCTCATAGACGGTCCAATGCACACCTGCAGAAAACAGAAAAGACAAGTGGCCTCCAATCTTCCCTCATAGCCAGTCCAATGCACACCTGCAGAAAAGAGAAAAGACTACCAGCCTCCAACCTCCGCTTACAGCCGGTTCAACACACAACTGCAAAAAAGAAAAAAGACTACTGGCCACCAACCTCCTCTCATGGACGGTCCAATGTATAAATGAAGAAAAGAGAAAAGACAAGCAGCCTCCAATCTTCCCTAATAGCCCCTCCAACACCCATCTGAAGAAAAGTGAAAAAAACTACCGGCTTCCAACCTCCCCTTACAGCCGGTACAACACACACCTAAAGAAAAGAAAAAAAATTACCGGCCTCCAACCTCCCCTTACAACCGGTCCAACACTCACCTAAAGAAAAGATAAAACACAAGCGGCCTCCAATCTTCCCTCATAGCCGGTCCAACACAAACCTGAATAAAAGAGAAAAGAAATGCGGCCTCTAACCTCCGCTCATAGACGGTCTAATGCACACCTGAAGAAAAGATAAAAGACAAAGCGGCCTGCAATCTTCCCTCGTCGCTGGTCCAACACACACCTGAAGAAAAGAGAAAAGACAAACGGCCTCCAACCTTCCCTCATAGACAGTCCAATGCACACTTGCAGAAAACAGAAAAGACAATTGGCCTTCAATCTTCCCTCATAGCCAGTCCAATGCACACCTGCAGAAAAGGGAAAAGACTACCAGTCTCCAACCTTCGCTTAAAGTTGGTCCAACACACAACTGCAGAAAAGAGAAAAGACGAACGGCATCCAGCCTCCCCTCATAGCCGGTCCATCACACACCTGCAGAAAAGAGAAAAGACTACTGGCCTCCAACCTCCCTTCAAAGCCTGTCCAATGCACACCTGCAGAAAAGAGAAAAGACTACCAGCCTCCAACATTTCCTCACAGCCTTAAGATAAGAGAAAGGAGATGCTGCCTCCAATCTTCCCTCATAGACGGTCCAAGCTGGTCCAATGCACACCTGCAAAAAAGAGAAAAAACTACCAGCCTCCAACCTCCCCTTACTGCCGGTTCAAGACACACCTGAAGAAAAGAGAGAATACAAGCGGCCTCCAATCTTCCCTCATAGCCGGTCCAATACAAATCTGAAGAAAAGAGAAAAAACTACCGGCCTCCAAACTCCCCTTACAGCCGGTCCAACACACACCTGAAGAAAAGAGACAAAACAAGCAGCCTGCAATCTTCCCTTTATAGCCAGTCCAACACACACCTGAAGAAAAGAGAAAAGACAAACGGCCTCCAACCTCCCCTCATAGACGGTCCAATGCATCACCTGCAGAAAACAGAAAAGACAAGTGGCCTCCAATCTTCCCTCATAGCCAGTCCAATGCACACTTGCAGAAAAGAGAAAAGACAACCAGCCTCCAACCTTTCCTCACAGGCTTAAGATAAGAGAAAAGAGATGCGGCCTGCAATTTTCCCTCATAGACAGTCCAAGCCGGTCCAATGCACACCTGCAAAAAAGAGAAAAAACGGGGGCGCATGCGCGGCGCCAAAGGACATGGACGTCTGACACAGTAGCTCCGCTCCACCCGGGCCTTTCACGGCATCCCGAGGGCTATTAACTGCTCAAATATACTCGTTTCTTGCACCCCTCGAGCCACATAACACTGGTGCATGCCGTCGAAGAGAAGGAAATCCCGTGGCTCCGCTCAGAATACCCTAACTCACTATCTCCTCCGCACGCGGGAACGTTACAGTATGTCCCAAGATGGCGCGGCAGGGAAGGGGGACTCTCCGGCTCAAACTCCTACATCGCAGCAGACACCATCCCGGTCTACATGCAGCACGAGTGAGTACCACACTACCCTCTCTAAGGCTGACCTGGACAGCAGTCTGGAAGCAATGTATACCAAACTGGCTTCCAAATTTCAGATGGAACTGCAGAAAACTTCCCATACACTATCACAAGAAATTGCGGCCTTAGGCTCACGTACCGAGCTCCTTGAGACCAAGCACGATGAGCTGGCTCTGGCCTACAACGACCTTAGTCGGGAACATGACTCATTGGCCACAGCTCTTTCTGCGATCCAAGCCCAAGTCGAAGATCTCGACAATAGAAATAGGCGCAACAATTTGCGCCTTAGAGGTATTCCGGAATCAGAGACTGAACTTATCCCTGCTGTTATTCGTTTATTTAAATCACTGCTCCCAGAGTGTGACTCCTCTGCTTTTAAGTGTGATCGCATTCACAGAGCGCTTCGCCCAAAGCCTCCTGATGATAAACCACCCAGAGATGTGATCCTCTGCCTGAAAGATTTTCTCATCAAGGAGGATATCCTAAGGGCTGCACGGAACAAGCAAAGGATTATGCTAGACAATCACCAGATCCAGATCTATCCGGATATCTCCCCTGCCACCCTTGACAGACGCAGAGGCTTAAAAGAAATAACCACCGCACTCCAATCCGCCCGCATTCGTTACAGATGGGGCTTCCCGTTTAAGTTGCTGGTCCCCCACAATGGCACCACCTTTTCAGCCACTTCCCTACTCGAGGGCCAAGAAATCCTGGTGAAACTGGGCCTTCTTGATGCAGCTGCCATCCGTCGCCCACCGCTGACCCCGCGTCCGGCCCCCATCTGGCAAACCCCTCCATCACGAAGAGAAAGAAGGAGAATCCGTTACGATGTTGGAGAGGGTTTTGCGGAACTTCCACGGTGATATTCCTGATACCTACCACTCCTCCACCTATATGGCGCATGACACTGTTTCTTCCATCACTTTATTACAGGCGACGGTCCCGCGGAGCCGTGACATGTCCTCCCCACCCAGCAAAAGTTCCGTTTGAAACCACAGGCTACGTACTGGTTTGAATTTTTTTTCTTTTCCTGTTTTTTTTTTTTTTTTTTTTTCTTTTTTCTGCTTTTTTGCGAGCCTCACAGGTTTTTCCCCACAGTGGGAATTAGAATACCAGCTGGGTTCGAGACCAAGTTGTCTCGCTAATAAAGGTTTCTTTTATTAGTCTTTACTGTTAACAGGTAAAGATTTGTTTACCTGACTCATTTTTGATACTGGACTTCATGTCTAGCTATACAATTTTATATGTTTTTTTTCTTTTTTTCATTCAATGCTTTTTTACAGCTGTTCTCCTTTTATTTGGTCAGTCACCTTACAGTCTGGAATGTTTGCTCTCCCGATATTATACTAATGCGATAGAAATGTTCTCTCCTGGTATTGGCCTGAATGTGAATTTCATGTACCACTTTCTCCACTTGATGCTTGACTTAATGACAGCACCCCTGCTGGGCCTAGCTTGCTTGATACACAACCCCTCTTATATGCATAGTTTGTTACCTTTTCTGCCTGACAGCACAACATTGACCTATCATGGCAATCACCTGTATTTCACATAACGTAAAGGGGTTTAACTCCCCTATTAAAAGACGCAAGGCGTTCGATCTTTATAACCGGTTGGGCGCCAAGATCCTCCTACTTCAGGAGACTCACTTCTCCCACTCCTCACACCCAAAACACCTTCATAGAAGCTTCCCACAATCATTTTGTTCCCTCCACACATCCAAAAGCAGGGGTGCTGCCATTCTGTTACATTCCTCAGTTCCTATGGAAATTAAGCAATGCTTTAAGGATAAAGAAAGCAGATTTGTGATTATTAAAGGTGTAATGCATAATAGGGAAATCACCATAGCCAATATTTATGCACCTAATGATGCCCCTGCCTCCTTTTTTAAAATGTTTTTTGATAAATTAGCCTCCTTAGAATCTCCCCATATGATTATTGGAGGAGACTTGAACCTAGTAGCTAACCCCACATTGGACAGATCCTCCTCCACTACTGCTACCAAAGCCTTCCCCAGGTCTCTAACCCAGGGTCTTTTGAACCACCAACTAGTAGATACCTGGAGAACACACAATATGGGCATTAAGGAGTTTACCTTCTACTCACACCCACATAAAAGTTACGCCAGGTTAGACTATGTGTATACTACCCCCATCATTTTAGCCAATTCCACTAGTGCCAAGATTCACCCCTGTGTTTGGTCAGACCATCACGCAACCTCCTTCACCACTGATTTCATCAGACTTGCCCCCACCCCATATACCTGGAGACTTAATGAGGCTTTGCTCTCGGACTTGGTTGTAGAGTCAGAGACAGCCAAGTCCATTGACGAATATTTCTCACTTAATGCTCTCCCTGAAACCCCGCCCTCGATTGTCTGGACAGCCCATAAAGCAGTGCTGAGAGGCAAACTAATCAGCCTCGCCTCCGCTCATAACAAACTCCACAGACAGAGAATTGTCGACCTCACAAAAGACCTCGATAGGCTATACAAGGACGCTGGTTCTCTGGCTTTGGAGTCCACTAGACAGCTTATTGACCAAAAAAGCCTAGAACTAGACTCCCTTCTCTCCTCTAAGACTGAGAAGGCACTTAGATGGTCGAAATCGAAATTTCTACTTCATAACAATACCGCCTCGACCTTATTTGCCAGACGGCTCAATCAGTCCTCCCGCCCTCCACATGTCTATAAATTAACACAGAACTCAGGGTTACCCACTTCCCATCCCAAAGAAGTACTCCAACTTTTCAAACAATTTTACTCAACCCTTCTGGCTCCTACCCAAAAGCCTCCCACCCAAGCTGAGGTTGACTGGCTCCGAGAACTACCTTTGCCCTCCCTCACCCCATCTCAAACTGAGAAACTCAATGCCCCCATCACTACCTCAGAGGTACTTAGGGTTATTAAATCTCTAAAGTTAGGCTCTGCTCCGGGCCCAGATGGCTTTTCAGCCATTTACTACAAGAAATTTGTCAACCTTCTGGCCCCTAATTTAGCGCAACTATTTAATTGGGTTCTACAAGGAGGAAGCTTCCCCGAGGAGATGCTTCTGGCAAATATGTCCATGATTCCCAAACCAAACAAGAACCATTTACTCCCTCAGAATTATAGACCAATCTCGGTAATAAACAACGATCTAAAAATCTTTAGTAGAATCCTAGCTGACAGACTGGCATCCATTATCTCCTCACTCATCTCCCCCTACCAATCAGGATTTATACCCCATAGATTCATTACTGACAACATACGCTTAGCCACAAACATTATCCAAGATGCCAACCTAACCTCCCGGAAACTGTTTATGCTTAGCCTGGATATACACAAGGCATTTGACAGCGTATCCTGGAACTACCTTTCTACCATCCTACAACGAATGGGATTTAAAGACGAATTTTTTCATGCATTTCAAACCCTCTATTTAAACCCCAAAACCTGCATCAAGATCCCAGGTTGTAGCTCAGACTTCTTCTCAGTAGGTCGGGGCACGAGACAGGGATGCCCACTTTCCCCCTTAATTTTTGCCCTTGCCCTAGAACCACTCGCTATAGCAATACTTAAAAACCCGAATATTTCAGGCTACACCAAGGGCCCCTCCTCTTACAAATTCTGTATGTACGCTGACGATGTCCTCATGTTCTTGACTAACCCCCTCATATCTCTACCCAACCTCTTACAGACTCTCTCGGACTTTGCGGGAGTCTCTGGCCTCAAAATTAATGTCTCGAAATCTGTTGCCCTCCCAGTAGGTTTTTCACAGTTGGAAACCCAACAACTGAAGAATGCTTTTCACTTTGTGTGGGCCACTACTCACCTACAATACTTGGGCATCGAGCTGACTGGAGACTTCTGCAGACTCTTTGAGGCCAATTATCCCCCCCTGACCACAAAACTTAAAAAAACTCTTAAACTTTGGAATCATCTCCATATATCCTTCCTTGGAAGAATCATGGCCCTCAAAATGACAATACTTCCCAGGCTGCTTTACCTGTTTCGTTCCCTCCCTATTAGAGTGTCTAAATCATACCTACTTACTCTTCAAGCACACCTTAATAGATTCATATGGCAAGACAAACCCCCCAGATTCGCTAGAGAGACCCTTTACCGTTCCTCCAAAAGGGGTGGACTGGGAGTCCCAAATATCTGGCTGTACTACGTAGCCAGCAGATTTGCACAGCAAGCACAATGGAACATTAGAGGTTCCAAAGTCCCATGGGTTAGGTTTGAACAAGACTCCATTGCCCCCCTCTACCTACCTGGCCTACTTTGGTCCTCACACCCTTCCATCCCAGACCTTTCCACCCGAAACCTGGTAGTGACAGCAGGCTTGAAACTTTGGAAAATGTATAAGACCAAGTACTGTCTCTCCTCTCCGATACCCACAGGAGCTTCATATCTCGGGGATCCTAGATTTCCCCCTGCATATGACCACCCGGAGGCCTTCCTAGAGTGGACCCAAAATAATCTGATTACTCTTGGGGACTTTCTAGTTAACTCCACATTTACCACATTCTCAGCACTTCAAGCCAGATGCCAACTACCCAACAGAGAATTTTACCGTTATCTCCAAATAAGGCATTTTTTTCAGTTACACTACCCCAACCCTAATGCAGACCCCTCGACACTCTATGAGGACTTGTGCATCACATCCCCTCGTCAAAAAGGCCTTATCTCATTGATCCATAGTATGCTAGAATCTTCTAATGACCCACCTACCTTAAAATACAGATCACAATGGGAACAAGAGCTAGCTCTTGACCAAGAGGAATTAGACTGGGATAAAAACTGGCAGAACATTCGCAAATGCACGAAATCATTAACTGTCAGGGAGACAGCCATCAAACTTAGAACAAGATGGTATTACACCCCAACCCGTCTCCACAGGTTTTACCCGCAGGTGTCTCCCAGGTGTTTCCGTGGTTGCACTAACTTAGGCTCATACCTACATATATTCTGGGAGTGCGATAAACTACAACCCTCTTGGAGGGAGGTTTTTAAACTGATCTATAGACTGGCGGAGAAACCCATTAATCTCACATTCCACCACTGTATTCTTTTCCAAGACATCCCAGAAGTGACTAAACCTATGATGAGATTAATACACTCTATCTGTATCGCTACTCTTTGGGTCATTGCACTACACTGGAAATCCTCTACGTTCCCCTTTGCACAAATTATCTCACGTATAGATAGTATGATGGTGTCCGAGGAAATATTCCATACCTTACATGATTCCATTCCGGCATATGATGCCAAATGGAATCCGTGGTTTTTATTCAGACTCCAAGACTGACCACTCTTTGATTATATAGACTGACTATTAATAATCTACTATTTGTTCCATCTGTTTAGGAAATTCCTTTTTTTCTTAATTTTTCTTTTATTATTTTACCAGAATAGATACCCTTCAGGGTGATAATTTCACATGAGTCATGAACAGAATGTATTGGGCCACTGTGAATTCAGGACGGTCTTATAGCCTATCATGCCTACACCTCATCATATTGTTTTAAAAGATATCCCTATGACTCTGAAGGATGTACATGTATATCTATCTTGTGTACCAATTTTGTTACTCTCAATAAAACTATTTGAAAACAAAAAAAAAGAGAAAAAACTTCTGGCCTCTAACCTCCCCTTACAGCTGGACCAACACGCACCTGAAGAAAAGAGAAAAGACAAGCAGCCTCCAAACTTCCCTGATAGCCGGTCCAACACACATCTGAAGAAAAGAGAAAAAACTACCGGCCTCCAACCTCCCCTTACAGCCGGTCCAACACACACCTGAAGAAAAGAGACAAGACAAGCAGCCTGCAATCTTCCCTCATAGCCGGTCCAACACACACCTGAAGAAAAGAGAAAAGACAAACGGCCTCCAACATCCCCTCATAGACGGTCCAATGCACACCTGCAGAAAACAGAAAAGACAAGTGGCCTCCAATCTTCCCTCATAGCCAGTCCAATGCACACCTGCAGAAAAGAGAATAGACTACCAGCCTCCAACCTCTGCTTACAGCCGATTCAACACACAACTGCAGAAAAGAAAAAAGACTATGGGCCTCCAACCTCCTCTCAAGGACGGTCCAATGCCCACCTGAAGAAAAGAGAAAAGACAAGCAGCCTCCAATCTTCCCTAATAGCCCGTCCAACACCCATCTGAAGAAAAGTGAAAAAACTACCGGCTTCCAACCTCCCCTTACAGCCGGTACAACACACACCTAAAGAAAAGAAAAAAAAATACCGGCCTCCAACCTCCCCTTACAACCGGTCCAACACTCACCTGAAGAAAAGATAAAAGACAAGTGGTCTCCAATCGTCCCTCATAGCCGGTCCAACACAAACCTGAATAAAAGAGAAAAGAAATGCGGCCTCCAACCTCCCCTCATAGACGGTCCAATGCACACCTGAATAAAAGAGAACAGACAAGCGGCCTGCAATCTTCCCTCGTCGCTGGTCCAACACACACCTGAAGAAAAGAGAAAAGAGAAAAGACTACCGGCCTCCAACCCCCCCTCATAGCCGGTCCATCACACACCTGCAGAAAATAGAAAAGACTACTGGCCTCCAACCTCTCCTCAAGGATGGTCCAATGCACACCTGCAGAAAAGAGAAAAGACACACGGCGTCCAATCTTCCCTTATAGTCAGTCCAATGCACACCTGCAGAAAAGAGAAAAAACTACCGGCCTCCATCCTCCCCTTACTGCCGGTTCAACACACACCTGAAGAAAAGAGACAAGACAAGCAGCCTGCAATCTTCCCTCATAGTCGGTCCAACACACATCTGAAGAAAAAAGAAAAGACAAATGGCCTCCAACCTCCCCTCTTAGACGGTCCAATGCACACCTGCAGAAAAGAGAAAAGACAAGTGGCCTTCAATCTTCCCTCATAGCCAGTCCAATGCACACCTGCAGAAAAGAGAAAAGACAACCAGCCTCCAACCTTTCCTCACAGGCTTAAGATAAGAGAAAAGAGATGCAGCCTCCAATTTTCCTTCATAGACGGTCCAAGCCGGTCCAATGCACACCTGCAAAATAGAGAAAAAACTTCCGGCCTCTAACCTCCCCTTACAGCCGGTCCAACACGCACCTGAAGAAAAGAGAAAAGACAAGCGGCCTCCAATCTTCCCTCATAGCCGGTCCAACACACATCTGAAGAAAAGAGAAAAAACGACCGGCCTCCAACCTCCCCTTACAGCCGGTCCAACACACACCTGAAGAAAAGAGACAAGACAAGCAGCCTGCAATCTTCCCTCATAGCCGGTCCAACACACACCTGAAGAAAAGAGAAAAGACAAACGGCCTCCAACCTCCCCTCATAGACGGTCCAATGCACACCTGAAGAAAACAGAAAAGACAAGTGGCCTCCAATCTTCCCTCATAACCAGTCCAATGCACACCTGCAGAAAAGAGAAAAGACAAGTGGCCTCCAATCTTCCCTCATAGCCAGTCCAATGCACACCTGCAGAAAAGAGAAAAGACAACCAGCCTCCAAACTTTCCTCACAGGCTTAAGATAAGAGAAAAGAGACGCGGCCTCCAATTTTCCCTCATAGACAGTCCAAGCTGGTCCAATGCACACCTGCAAAAAAGAGAAAAAACTTCCGGCCTCTAACCTCCCCTTACAGCCGGTCCAACACGCACCTGAAGAAAAGAGAAAAGACAAGTGGCCTCCAATCTTCCCTCATAGCCGGTCCAACACACATCTGAAGAAAAAAGAAAAAACTACCGGCCTCCAACCTCCCTTTACAGCCGGTCCAACACACACCTGAAGAAAAGAGAAAGACAAGCAGCCTGCAATCTTCCCTCATAGCCGGTCCAACACACACCTGAAGAAAAGAGAAAAGACAAACGGACTCAAAAATCCCCTCATAGACAGTCCAATGCACACCTGCAGAAAACAGAAAAGACAAGTGGCCTCCAATCTTCCCTCATAGCCAGTCCAATGCACACCTGCAGAAAAGAGAAAAGATTACCAGCCTCCAACCTCCGCTTACAGCCGGTTCAACACACAACTGCAGAAAAGAAAAAAGACTACTGGCCTCCAACCTCGTCTCAAGGACGGTCCAATGCACACCTGAAGAAAAGAGAAAAGACAAGCAGCCTCCAATCTTCCCTAATAGCCCGTCCAACACCCATCTGAAGAAAAGTGAAAAAACTACCGGCTTCCAACCTCCCCTTACAGCCGGTACAACACACACCTAAAGAAAAGAAAAAAAATTACCGGCCTCCAACCTCCCCTTACAACCGGTCCAACACTCACCTGAAGAAAAGATAAAAGACAAGCGTTCTCCAATCTTCCCTCATAGCCGATCCAACACAAACCTGAATAAAAGAGAAAAGAAATGCGGCCTCCAACCTCCCCTCATAGACGGTCCAATGCACACCTGAATAAAAGAGAACAGACAAGCGGCCTGCAATCTTCCCTCGTCGCTGGTCCAACACACACCTGAAGAAAAGAGAAAAGAGAAAAGACTACCGACCTCCAACCCCCCCTCATAGCTGGTCCATCACACACCTGCAGAAAATAGAAAAGACTACTGGCCTCCAACCTCCCCTCAAGGATGGTCCAATGCACACCTGCAGAAAAGAGAAAAGACACACGGCGTCCAATCTTCCCTTATAGTCAGTCCAATGCACACCTGCAGAAAAGAGAAAAAACTACCGGCCTCCATCCTCCCCTTACTGCCGGTCCAACACACACCTGAAGAAAAGAGACAAGACAAGCAGCCTGCAATCTTCCCTCATAGCCGGTCCAACACACATCTGAAGAAAAGAGAAAAGACAAACGGCCTCCAACCTCCCCTCTTAGACGGTCCAATGCACACCTGCAGAAAAGAGAAAAGACAAGTGGCCTTCAATCTTCCCTCATAGCCAGTCCAATGCACACCTGCAGAAAAGAGAAAAGACAACCAGCCTCCAACCTTTCCTCACAGGCTTAAGATAAGAGAAAAGAGATGCAGCCTCCAATTTTCCTTCATAGACGGTCCAAGCCGGTCCAATGCACACCTGCAAAAAAGAGAAAAAACTTCCGGCCTCTAACCTCCCCTTACAGCCGGTCCAAGACGCACCTGAAGAAAAGAGAAAAGACAAGCGGCCTCCAATCTTCCCTCATAGCCGGTCCAACACACATCTGAAGAAAAGAGAAAAAACGACCGGCCTCCAACCTCCCCTTACAGCCGGTCCAACACACACCTGAAGAAAAGAGACAAGACAAGCAGCCTGCAATCTTCCCTCATAGCCGGTCCAACACACACCTGAAGAAAAGAGAAAAGACAAACGGCCTCCAACCTCCCCTCATAGACGGTCCAATGCACACCTGAAGAAAACAGAAAAGACAAGTGGCCTCCAATCTTCCCTCATAGCCAGTCCAATGCACACCTGCAGAAAAGAGAAAAGACAAGTGGCCTCCAATCTTCCCTCATAGCCAGTCCAATGCACACCTGCAGAAAAGAGAAAAGACAACCAGCCTCCAACCTTTCCTCACAGGCTTAAGATAAGAGAAAAGAGATGCGGCCTCCAATTTTCCCTCATAGACAGTCCAAGCCGGTCCAATGCACACCTGCAAAAAAGAGAAAAAACTTCCGGCCTCTAACCTCCCCTTACAGCCGGTCCAACACGCACCTGAAGAAAAGAGAAAAGACAATTGGCCTCCAATCTTCCCTCATAGCCAGTCCAATGCACACCTGCAGAAAAGGGAAAAGACTACCAGCCTCCAACCTTCGCTTAAAGTTGGTCCAACACACAACTGCAGAAAAGAGAAAAGACTACCGGCATCCAGCCTCCCCTCATAGCCAGTCCATCACACACCTGCAGAAAAGAGAAAAGACTACTGGCCTCCAACCTCCCTTCATAGCCAGTCCAATGCACACCTGCAGAAAAGAGAAAAGACTACCAGCCTCCAACATTTCCTCACAGCCTTAAGATAATAGAAAAGAGATGCTGCCTCCAATCTTCCCTCATAGACAGTCCAAGCTGGTCCAATGCACACCTGCAAAAAAGAGAAAAAACTACCAGCCTCCAACCTCCCCTTACTGCTGGTTCAAGACACACCTGAAGAAAAGATAGAAGACAAGCGGCCTCCAATCTTCCCTCATAGCCGGTCCAATACAAATCTGAAGAAAAGAGAAAAAACTATCGGCCTCCAACCTCCCCTTACAGCCGGTCCAACACACACCTGAAGAAAAGAGACAAAACAAGCAGCCTGCAATCTTCCCTCATAGCCGGTCCAACACACACCTGAAGAAAAGAGAAAAGACAAACGGCCTCCAACCTCCCCTCATAGACGGTCCAATGCACACCTGCAGAAAAGAGAAAAGACAAGTGGCCTCCAATCTTCCCTCATAGCCAGTCCAATGCACACCTGCAGAAAAGAGAATAGACAACCAGCCTCCAACCATTCCTCACAGGCTTAAGATAAGAGAAAAGAGATGCAGCCTCCAATTTTCCCTCATAGACAGTCCAAGCCGGTCCAATGCACACCTGCAAAAAAGAGAAAAAACTTCCGGCCTCTAACCTCCCCTTACAGCCGGTCCAACACGCACCTGAAGAAAAGAGAAAAGACAAGCAGCCTCCAATCTTCCCTCATAGCCGGTCCAACACACATCTGAAGAAAAGAGAAAAAACTACCGGCCTCCATCCTCCCCTTACTGCCGGTCCAACACACACCTGAAGAAAAGAGACAAGACAAGCAGCCTGTAATCTTCACTCACAGCCAGTCCAACACACACCTGAAGAAAAGAGAAAAGATAAACGGCCTCCAACCTCCCCTCTTAGACAGTTCAATGCACACCTGCAGAAAACAGAAAAGACAAGTGGTCTCCAATCTTCCCTCATAGCCAGTCCAATGTACACCTGCAGAAAAGAGAAAAGACAACCAGCCACCAACCTTTCCTCACAGGCTTAAGATAAGAGAAAAGAGATGCGGCCTCCAATTTTCCCTCATAGACAGTCCAAGCCGGTCCAATGCACACCTGCAAAAAAGAGAAAAAACTTCCGGCCTCTAACCTCCCCTTACAGCCAGTCCAACACGCACCTGAAGAAAAGAGAAAAGACAAGCGGCCTCCAATCTTCCCTCATAGCCGGTCCAACACACATCTGAAGAAAAGAGAAAAACCTACCGGCCTAAAACCTCCCCTTACAGCCGGTCCAACACACACCTGAAGAAAAGAGACAAGACAAGCAGCCTGCAATCTTCCCTCAGAGCCGGTCCAACACACACCTGAAGAAAAGAGAAAAGACAAACGGCCTCCAAGCTTCCATCATAGACAGTCCAATGCACACTTGCAGAAAACAGAAAAGACAATTGGCCTATAATCTTCCCTCATAGCCAGTCCAATGCACACCTGCAGAAAAGGGAAAAGACTACCAGCCTCCAACCTCCCCTTACTGCCGGTTCAAGACACACCTGAAGAAAAGAGAGAAGACAAGCGGCCACCAATCTTCCCTCATAGCCAGTCCAACACAAATCTGAAGAAAAGAGAAAAAACTACCGGCCTCCAACTTCCCCTTACAGCCGGTCCAACACACACCTGAAGAAAAGAGACAAAACAAGCAGCCTGCAATCTTCCCTCATAGCCGGTCCAACACACACCTGAAGAAAAGAGAAAAGACAAACGGCCTCCAACCTCCCCTCATAGCCGGTCCAACACACACCTGAAGAAAAGAGAAAAGACAAACGGCCTCCAATCTTCCTTCATAGCCAGTCCAATGCACACCTGCAGAAAAGAGAAAAGACAACCAGCCTCCAACCTTTCCTCACAGGCTTAAGATAAGAGAAAAGAGATGCAGCCTCCAATTTTCCTTCATAGACGGTCCAAGCCGGTCCAATGCACACCTGCAAAAAAGAGAAAAAACTTCCGGCCTCTAACCTCCCCTTACAGCCGGTCCAACACGCACCTGAAGAAAAGAGAAAAGACAAGCGGCCTCCAATCTTCCCTCATAGCCGGTCCAACACACATCTGAAGAAAAGAGAAAAAACTACCGGCCTCCAACCTCCCCTTACAGCCGATCCAACACACACCTGAAGAAAAGAGACAAGACAAGCAGCCTGCAATCTTCCCTCATAGCCGGTCCAACACACACCTGAAGAAAAGAGAAAAGACAAACGGCCTCCAACCTCCCCTCATAGACGGTCCAATGCACACCTGCAGAAAACAGAAAAGACAAGTGGCCTCCATCCTTCCCTCATAGCCAGACCAATGCACACCTGCAGAAAAGAGAAAAGACAAGTGGCCTCCAATCTTCCCTCATAGCCAGTCCAATGCACACCTGCAGAAAAGAGAAAAGACTACCAGCCTCCAACCTCTGCTTACAGCCGGTTCAACACACAACTGCAGAAAAGAAAAAAGACTACTGGCCTCCAACCTCCCCTCAAGGACGGTCCAATGCACACCTGAAGAAAAAAGAAAAGACAAGCAGCCTCCAATCTTCCCTAATAGCCCGTCCAACACCCATCTGAAGAAAAGTGAAAAAACTACCGGCTTCCAACCTCCCCTTACAGCCGGTACAACACACACCTTTTTTTTTTTTTACAAGAAAGGTACAACACACACCTAAAGAAAAGAAAAAAAATTACCGGCCTCCAACATCCCCTTACAACCGGTCCAACAGTCACCTGAAGAAAAGATAAAAGACAAGCGGCCTCCAATCTTCCCTCATAGCCAGGCCAACACAAGCCTGAATAAAAGAGAAAAGAAATGCGGCCTCCAACCTCCCCTCAGACGGTCCAATGCACACCTGAAGAAAAGAGAAAAGACAAGCGGCCTGCAATCTTCCCTCGTCGCTGGTCCTACACACACCTGAAGAAAAGAGAAAAGACAAACGGCCTCCAACATTCCCTCATAGACAGTCCAATGCACACCTGCAGAAAAGGGAAAAGACTACCAGCCTCCAACCTTCGCTTAAAGTTGGTCCAACACACAATTGCAGAAAAGACTACCGGCATCCAACCTCCCCTCATAGCCGGTCCATCACACACCTGCAAAAAAGAGAAAAGACTAATGGCCTCCAACCTCCCTTCATAGCCAGTCCAATGCACACCTGCAGAAAAGAGAAAAGACTACCAGCCTCCAGCATTTCCTCACAGCCTTAAGATAATAGAAAAGAGATGCGGCCTCCAATTTTCCTTCATAGACGGTCCAAGCCGGTCCAATGCACACCTGCAAAAAAGAGAAAAAAATTCCGGCCTCTAACCTCCCCTTACAGCCGGTCCAATACGCACCTGAAGAAAAGAGAAAAGACAAGCGGCCTCCAATCTTCCCTCATAATTGGTCCAACACACATCTGAAGAAAAGAGAAAAAACTACCGGCCTCCAACCTCCCCTTACAGCCGGTTCAACACACACCTGAAGAAAAGAGACAAAACAAGCAGCCTGCAATCTTCCCTCATAGCCGGTCCAACACACATCTGAAGAAAAGAGAAAAGACAAACGGCCTCCAACCTCCCCTCTTAGACGGTCCAATGCACACCTGCAGAAAAGAGAAAAGACAAGTGGCCTCCAATTTTCCCTCATAGCCAGTCCAATGCACACCTGCAGAAAAGAGAAAAGACAACCAGCCTCCAACCTTTCCTCACAGGCTTAAGATAAGAGAAAAGAGATGCGGCCTCGAATTTTCTTTCATAGACGGTCCAAGCCGGTCCAAAGCACACCTGCAAAAAAGAGAAAAAACTTCCGGCCTCTAACCTGGCCTTAGCGCCGGTCCAACACGCACCTGAAGAAAAGAGAAAAGACAACCAGCCTCCAACCTTTCCTCACAGGCTTAAGATAAGAGAAAAGAGATGCGGCCTCCAATTTTCCCTCATAGACAGTCCAAGCCGGTCCAATTCACACCTGCAAAAAAGAGAAAAAACTTCCGGCCTCTAACCTCCCCTTACAGCCGGTCCAACACGCACCTGAAGAAAAGAGAAAAGACAAGTGGCCTCCAATCTTCCCTCATAGCCGGTCCAACACACATCTGAAGAAAAAAGAAAAAATTACCGGCCTCCAACCTCCCCTTACAGCCGGTCCAACACACACCTGAAGAAAAGAGACAAGACAAGCAGCCTGCAATCTTCCCTCATAGCCGGTCCAACACACACCTGAAGAAAAGAGAAAAGACAAACGGACTCCAACCTCCCCTCATTGACGGTCCAATGCACACCTGCAGAAAACAGAAAAGACAAGTGGCCTCCAATCTTCCCTCATAGCCAGTCCAATGCACACCTGCAGAAAAGAGAAAAGACTACCAGCCTCCAACCTCCGCTTACAGCCGGTTCAACACACAACTGCAGAAAAGAAAAAAGACTACTGGCCTCCAACCTCCCCTCAAGGACGGTCCAATGCACACCTGAAGAAAAAAGAAAAGACAAGCATCCTCCAATCTTCCCTAATAGCCCGTCCAACAGCCATCTGAAGAAAAGTGAAAAAACTACCGGCTTCCAACCTCCCCTTACAGCCGGTACAACACACACCTAAAGAAAAGAAAAAAAATTACCGGCCTCCAACCTCCCCTTACAACCGGTCCAACAGTCACCTGAAGAAAAGATAAAAGACAGGCGGCCTCCAATCTTCCCTCATAGCCAGGCCAACACAAACCTGAATAAAAGAGAAAAGAAATGCGGCCTCCAACCTCCCCTCATAGACGGTCCAATGCACACCTGAAGAAAAGAGAAAAGACAAGCGGCCTGCAATCTTCCCTCGTCGCTGGTCCAACACACACCTGAAGAAAAGAGAAAAGACAAACGGCCTCCAACCTTCCCTCATAGACAGTCCAATGCACACTTGCAGAAAACAGAAAAGACAATTGGCCTCCAATCTTCCCTCATAGCCAGTCCAATGCACACCTGAAGAAAAGGGAAAAGACTACCAGCCTTCTACCTCCGCTTAAAGTTGGTCCAACACACAATTGCAAAAAAGACTACCGGCATCCAGCCTCCCCTCATAGCCGGTCCATCATACACCTGCAGAAAAGAGAAAAGACTACTGGCCTCCAACCTTCCCTCATAGACAGTCCAATGCACACCTGCAGAAAAGAGAAAAGACTACCAGCCTCCAACATTTCCTCACAGCCTTAAGATAATAGAAAGGAGATGCAGCCTCCAATCTTCCCTCATAGACGGTCCAATGCACACCTGCAGAAAACAGGAAAGACAAGTGGCCTCCAATCTTCCTTCATAGCCAGTCCAATGCACACCTGCAGAAAATAGAAAAGACAACCAGCCTCCAACCTTTCCTCACAGGCTTAAGATAAGAGAAAAGAGATGCGGCCTCCAATTTTCCCTCATAGACAGTCCAATCCGGTCCAATGCACACCTGCAAAAAAGAGAAAAAACTTCCGGCCTCTAACCTCTCCTTACAGTCGGTCCAACACGCACCTGAAGAAAAGAGAAAAGACAAGCAGCCTCCAATCTTCCCTCATAGCCGGTCCAACACACATCTGAAGAAAAGAGAAAAAACTACCGGCCTCCAACCTCCACTTACAGCCGGTCCAACACACTCCTGAAGAAAAGAGACAAGACAAGCAGCCTGCAATCTTCCCTCATAGCCGGTCCAACACACACCTGAAGAAAAGAGAAAAGACAAACGGCCTCCAATCTCCCCTCATAGACGGTCCAATGCACACCTGCAGAAAACAGAAAAGACAAGTGGCCTCCAATCTTCCCTCATAGCCAGTCCAATGCACACCTGCAGAAAAGAGAAAAGACTACCAGCCTCCAACCTCCGCTTACAGCCGGTTGAACACACAACTGCAGGAAAGAAAAAAGACTACTGGCCTTCAACCTCCTCTCAAGGACGGTCCAATGTATACCTTAAGAAAAGAGAAAAGACAAGCAGCCTCCAATCTTCCCTAATAGCCCCTCCAACACCCATCTGAAGAAAGTGAAAAAACTACCGGCTTCCAACCCCCCCTTACAGCCGGTACAACACACACCTAAAGAAAAGAAAAAAAATTACCGGCCTCCAACCTCCCCTTACAACCGGTCCAACACTCACCCGAAGAAAAGATAAAAGACAAGCGGCCTCCAATCTTCCCTCATAGCCGGTCCAACACAAACCTGAATAAAAAAGAAAAGAAATGCGGCCTCTAACCTCCCCTCATAGACGGTCTAATGCACACCTGAAGAAAAGAGAAAAGACAAACGGCCTCCAACCTTCCCACATAGACAGTCCAATGCACACTTGCAGAAAACAGAAAAGACAATTGGCCTCCAATCTTCCCTCATAGCCAGTCCAATGCACACCTGCAGAAAAGGGAAAAGACTACCAGCCTCCAACCTTCGCTTAAAGTTGGTCCAACAAACAACTGCAGAAAAGAGAAAAGACGACCGGCATCCAGCCTCCCCTCATAGCCGGTCCATCACACACCTGCAGAAAAGAGAAAAGACTACTGGCCTCCAACCTCCCTTCATAGCCAGTCCAATGCACACCTGCAGAAAAGAGAAAAGACTACCAGCCTCCAACATTTCCTCACAGCCTTAAGATAATAGAAAGGAGATGCTGCCTCCAATCTTCCCTCACAGACGGTCCAAGCTGGTCCAATGCACACCTGCAAAAAAGAGAAAAAACTACCAACCTCCAACCTCCCCTTACTGCCGGTTCAAGACACACCTGAAGAAAAGAGAGAAGACAAGCAGCCTCCAATCTTCCCTCATAGGCGGTCCAACACAAATCTGAAGAAAAGAGAAAAAACTACCGGCCTCCAACCTCCCCTTACAGCCGTTCCAACACACACCTGAAGAAAAGAGACAAAACAAGCAGCCTGCAATCTTCCCTCATAGCCGGTCCAACACACCTGAAGAAAAGAGAAAAGACAAGCGGCCTCCAACCTCCCCTCATAGACGGTCCAATGCACACCTGCAGAAAACAGAAATGACAAGTGGCCTCCAATCTTCCCTCATAGCCAGTCCAATGCACACCTGCAGAAAAGGGAAAAGACTACCAGCCTCAAACCTTCGCTTAAAGTTGGTCCAACACACAACTGCAGAAAAGAGAAAGGACTACCGGCATCCAGCCTCACCCTCATAGCCGGTCCATCACACACCTGCAGAAAAGAGAAAAAACTACTGGCCTCCAACCTCCCTTCATAGCCAGTCCAATGCACACCTGTAGAAAAGAGAAAAGTCTACCAGCCTCCAACATTTCCTCACAGCCTTAAGATAATAGAAAAGAGATGCGGGCTCCAAACTTCCCTCATAGACGGTCCAAGCTGGTCCAATGCACACCTGCAATAAAGAGAAAAAACTACCAGCCTCCAACCTCCCCTTACTGCCGGTTCAAGACACACCTGAAGAAAAGAGAGAAGACAAGCGGCCTCCAATCTTCCCTCATAGCCGGTTCAACACAAATCTGAAGAAAAGAGAAAAAACTACCGGCCTCCAACCTCCCCTTACAGCCGGTCCAACACACACACCTGAAGAAAAGAGACAAAACAAGTAGCCTGCAATCTTCCCTCATAGCCGGTCCAACACACACCTGAAGAAAAGAGAAAAGACAAACCTCCTCCAACCTCCCCTCATAGACGGTCCAATGCACATCTGCAGAAAACAGAAAAGACAAGTGGCCTCCAATCTTCCCTCATAGCTGGTCCAACACACATCTGAAGAAAAGAGAAAAAACGACCGGCCTCCAACCTCCCCTTACAGCCGGTCCAACACATACCTGAAGAAAAGAGACAAGACAAGCAGCCTGCAATCTTCCCTCATAGCTGGTCCAACACACACCTGAAGAAAAGAGAAAAGACAAACGGCCTCCAACCTCCCCTCATAGACGGTCCAATGCACACCTGCAGAAAACAGAAAAGACAAGTGGCCTCCAATCTTCCCTCATAGCCAGTCCAATGCACACCTGCAGAAAAGAGAAAAGATTACCAGCCTCCAACCTCCGCTTACAGCCGGTTCAACACACAACTGCAGAAAAGAAAAAAGACTACTGGCCTCCAACCTCCCCTTAAGGACGGTCCAATGCACACCTGAAGAAAAGAGAAAAGACAAGCAGCCTCCAATTTTCCCTAATAGCCCGTCCAACACCCATCTGAAGAAAAGTGAAAAAACTAAAGGCTTCCAACCTCCCCTTACAGCCGGTACAACACACACCTAAAGAAAAGAAAAAAAATTACCGACCCCAACCTCCCCTTACAACCGTTCCAACACTCACCTGAAGAAAAGATAAAAGACAAGCGGCCTCCAATCTTCCCTCATAGCCGGTCCAACACAAACTTGAATAAAAGAGAAAAGAAATGCGGCCTCCAACCTCCCCTCATAGAAGGTCCAATGCACACGTGAAGAAAAGAGAAAAGACAAGCGGCCTGCAATCTTTCCTCGTCGCTGGTCCAACACACACCTGAAGAAAAGAGAAAAGACAAACGGCCTCCAACATTCCCTCATAGACAGTCCAATGCACACTTCCAGAAAACAGAAAAGACAATTGGCCTCCAATCTTCCCTCATAGACAGTCCAATGCACACCTGCAGAAAAGGGAAAAGACTACCAGCCTCCAACCTTCGCTTAAAGTTGGTCCAACACACAACTGCAGAAAAGAGAAAAGACTACCGGCATCCAGCCTCCCCTCATAGCCGGTCCATCATACACCTGCAGAAAAGAGAAAAGACTACTGGCCTCCAACCTCCCTTCATAGCCAGTCCAATGCACACCTGCAGAAAAGAGAAAAGACTACCAGCCTCCAACATTTCCTCACAGCCTTAAGATAATAGAAAAGAGATGCGGCCTCCAATCTTCCCTCATAGACGTTCCAAGCTGGTCCAATGCACACCTGCAAAAAAGAGAAAAAACTACCAGCCTCCAACCTCCCCTTACTACCAGTTCAAGACACACCTGAAGAAAAGAGAGAAGACAAGCAGCCTCCAATCTTCCCTCATAGGCGGTCCAACACAAATCTGAAGAAAAGAGAAAAAACTACCGGCCTCCAAACCTCCCCTTACAGCCGGTCCAACACACACCTAAAGAAAATAGACAAAACAAGAAGCCTGCAATCTTCCCTCATAGCCGGTCCAACACACACCTGAAGAAAAGAGAAAAGACAAACGGCCTCCAACCTCCCCTCATAGTCGGTCCAATGCACACCTGCAGAAAACAGAAAAGACAAGTGGCCTCCAATCTTCCCTCATAGCCAGTCCAATGCACACCTGCAGAAAAGGGAAAAGACTACCAGCCTCCAACCTTCGCTTAAAGTTGGTCCAACACACAACTGCAGAAAAGAGAAAAGACTACCGGCATCCACCCTCCCCTCATAGCCGGTCCATCACACACCTGCAGAAAAGAGAAAAGACTACTGGCCTCCAACCTCCCTTCATAGCCAGTCCAATGCACACCTGCAGAAAAGAGAAAAGACTACCAGCCTCCAACATTTCCTCACAGCCTTAAGATAATAGAAAAGAGATGCGGCCTCCAATCTTCCTTCATAGACGGTCCAAGCTGGTCCAATGCACACCTGCAAAAAAGAGAAAAAACTACCAGCCTCCAACCTCCCCTTACTGCCAGTTCAAGACACACCTGAAGAAAAGAGAGAAGACAAGCAGCCTCCAATCTTCCCTCATAGCCGGTCCAACACAAATCTGAAGAAAAGAGAAAAAACTACCGGCCTCCAACCTCCCCTTACAGCCGGTCCAACACACACACCTGAAGAAAAGAGACAAAACCAGCAGCCTGCAATCTTCCCTCATAGCCGGTCCAACACACACCTGAAGAAAAGAGAAAAGACAAACGGCCTCCAACCTCCCCTCATAGACGGTCCAATGCACACCTGCAGAAAACAAAAAAGACAAGTGGCCTCCAATCTTCCCTCATAGCCAGTCCAATGCACACCTGCAGAAAAGAGAAAATACTACCAGCCTCCAACCTCCGCTTACAGCCGGTTCAACACACAACTGCAGAAAAGAAAAAAGACTACTGGCCTCCAGCCTCCCCTCAAGGACGGTCCAATGCACACCTGAAGAAAAGAGAAAAGACAAGCAGCCTCCAATTTTCCCTAATAGGCCGTCCAACACCCATCTGAAGAAAAGTGAAAAAACTAAAGGCTTCCAACCTCCCCTTGCAACCGTTCCAACACTCACCTGCAGAAAACAGAAAAGACAAGTGGCCTCCAATCTTCCCTCATAGCCAGTCCAATGCACACCTGCAGAAAAGATAAAAGACAGCCAGCCTCCAACCTTTCCTCACAGGCTTAAGATAAGAGAAAAGAGATGCGGCCTCCAATTTTCCCTCATAGACAGTCCAAGCCGGTCCAATGCACACCTGCAAAAAAGAGAAAAAACTTCTGGCCTCTAACCTCCCCTTACAGCCAGTCCAACACGCACCTGAAGAAAAGAGAAAAGACAAGCGGCCTCCAATCTTCCCTCATAGCCGGTCCAACACACATCTGAAGAAAAGAGAAAAAACTACCAGCCTCCAACGTCCCCTTACAGCCGGTCCAACACACACCTGAAGAAAAGAGACAAGACAAGCAGCCTGCAATCTTCCCTCAGAGCCGGTCCAACACACACCTGAAGAAGAGAGAAAAGACAAACGGCTTTCAACCTCCCCTCATAGACGTTCCAATGCACACCTGCAGAAAACAGAAAAGACAAGTGGCCTCCAATCTTCCCTCATAGCCAGTCCAATGCACACCTGCAGAAAAGAGAAAAGACTAACAGCCTCCAACCTCCGCTTACAGCCGGTACAACACACACCTAAAGAAAAGAAAAAAAATTACCGGCCTCCAACCTCTCCTTACAACCGGTCCAACACTCACCTGAAGAAAAGATAAAAGACAAGTGGCCTCCAATCTTCCCTCATAGCCGGTCCAACACAAACCTGAATAAAAGAGAAAAGACAAAAGACAAATGGCCTCCAACCTTCCCTCATAGACAGTCCAATGCACACCTGCAGAAAAGGGAAAAGACTACCAGCCTCCAACCTTCGCTTAAAGTTGGTCCAACACACAACTGCAGAAAAGAGAAAAGAATACCGGCATCCAGCCTCCCCTCATAGCCAGTCCATCACACACCTGCAGAAAAGAGAAAAGACTACTGGCCTCCAACCTCCCTTCATAGCCAGTCCAATGCACACCTGCAAAAAAAGAGGAAAAACTACCAGCCTCCAACCTCCCCTTACTGCCGGTTCAAGACACACCTGAAGAAAAGAGAGAAGACAAGCGGCCTCCAATCTTCCCTCATAGCCGGTCCAATACAAATCTGAAGAAAAGAGAAAAGACAAACGGCCTCCAACCTCCCCTTACAACGGGTCCAACAGTCACCTGAAGAAAAGATAAAAGACAGGCGGCCTCCAATCTTCCCTCATAGCCAGGCCAACACAAACCTGAATAAAAGAGAAAAGACAAGCGGCCTCCAATCTTCCCTCATAGCCGGTCCAACACACATCTGAAGAAAAGAGAAAAAACTACCAGCCTCCAACGTCCCCTTACAGCCGGTCCAACACACACCTGAAGAAAAGAGACAAGACAAGCAGCCTGCAATCTTCCCTCAGAGCCTGTCCAACACACACCTGAAAAAGAGAGAAAAGACAAACGGCTTTCAACCTCCCCTCATAGACGTTCCAATGCACACCTGCAGAAAACAGAAAAGACAAGTGGCCTCCAATCTTCCCTCATAGCCAGTCCAATGCACACCTGCAGAAAAGAGAAAAGACTACCAGCCTCCAACCTCCGCTTACAGCCGGTACAACACACACCTAAAGAAAAGAAAAAAAACTACCGGCCTCCAACCTCTCCTTACAACCGGTCCAACACTCACCTGAAGAAAAGATAAAAGACAAGTGGCCTCCAATCTTCCCTCATAGCCGGTCCAACACAAACCTGAATAAAAGAGAAAAGAGAAAAGACAAACGGCCTCCAACCTCCCCTCATAGCCAGTCCAATGCACACCTGCAGAAAAGGGAAAAGACTACCAGCCTCCAACCTTCGCTTAAAGTTGGTCCAACACACAACTGCAGAAAAGAGAAAAGACTACCGGCATCCAGCCTCCCCTCATAGCCGGTCCATCACACACCTGCAGAAAAGAGAAAAGACTACTGGCCTCCAACCTCCCTTCATAGCCAGTCCAATGCACACCTGCAGAAAAGAGAAAAGACTACCAGCCTCCAACATTTCCTCACAGCCTTAAGATAATAGAAAAGAGATGCGGCCTCCAATCTTCCCTCATAGACAGTCCAAGCCGGTCCAATGCATATCTGCAAATAAGAGAAAAAACTTCCGGCCTCTAACCTCCCCTTACAGCCAGTCCAACACGCACCTGAAGAAAAGAGAAAAGACAAGCGGCCTCCAATCTTCCTTCATAGCCGGTCCAACACACATCTGAAGAAAAGAGAAAAAACTACCGGCCTCCAACCTCCCCTTACAGCCGGTCCAACACACACCTGAAGAAAAGAGAAAAGACAAGCAGCCTGCAATCTTCCCTCAGAGCCAGTCCAACACACACCTGAAGAAAAGAGAAAAGACAAACGGCCTCCAACCTCCCCTCATAGCCAGTCCAATGCACACCTGCAGAAAAGGGAAAAGACTACCAGCCTCCAACCTTCGCTTAAAGTTGGTCCAACACATAACTGCAGAAAAGAGAAAAGACTACCGGCATCCAGCCTCCCTTCATAGCCAGTCCAATGCACACCTGCAGAAAAGAGAATAGACTACCAGCCTCCAACATTTCCTCACAGCCTTAAGATAATAGAAAAGAGATGCGGCCTCCAATCTTCCCTCATAGACGTTCCAAGCTGGTCCAATGCACACCTGCAAAAAAGAGAAAAAACTACCAGCCTCCAACCTCCCCTTACTGCCGGTTCAAGACACACCTGAAGAAAAGAGAGAAGACAAGCAGCCTCCAATCTTCCCTCATAGGCGGTCCAACACAAATCTGAAGAAAAGAGAAAAAACTACCGGCCTCCAACCTCCCCTTACAGCCGTTCCAACACGCACCTGAAGAAAAGAGACAAAACAAGCAGCCTGCAATCTTCCCTCATAGCCGGTCCAACACACACCTGAAGAAAAGAGAAAAGACAAATGGCCTCCAACCTCCCCTCATAGACGGTCCAATGCACACCTGCAGAAAACAGAAATGACAAGTGGCCTCCAATCTTCCCTCATAGCCGGTCCAATGCACACCTGCAGAAAAGGGAAAAGACTACCAGCCTCAAACCTTCGCTTAAAGTTGGTCCAACACACAACTGCAGAAAAGAGAAAGGACTACCGGCATCCAGCCTCCCCTCATAGCCGGTCCATCACACACCTGCAGAAAAGAGAAAAGACTACTGGCCTCCAACCTCCCTTCATAGCCAGTCCAATGCACACCTGTAGAAAAGAGAAAAGTCTACCAGCCTCCAACATTTCCTCACAGCCTTAAGAAAATAGAAAAGAGATGCTGCCTCCAATCTTCCCTCATAGACAGTCCAAGCTGGTCCAATGCACACCTGCAAAAAAGAGAAAAAACTACCAGCCTCCAACCTCCCCTTACTGCCGGTTCAAGACACACCTGAAGAAAAGATAGAAGACAAGCGGCCTCCAATCTTCCCTCATAGCCGGTCCAATACAAATCTGAAGAAAGGAGAAAAAACTACCGGCCTCCAACCTCCCCTTACAGCCGGTCCAACACACACCTGAAGAAAAGAGACAAAACAAGCAGCCTGCAATCTTCCCTCATAGCCGGTCCAACACACACCTGAAGAAAAGAGAAAAGACAAACGGCCTCCAACCTCCCCTCATAGACGGTCCAATGCACACCTGCAGAAAAGAGAAAAGACAAGTGGCCTCCAATCTTCCCTCATAGCCAGTCCAATGCACACCTGCAGAAAAGAGAATAGACAACCAGCCTCCAACCATTCCTCACAGGCTTAAGATAAGAGAAAAGAGATGCAGCCTCCAATTTTCCCTCATAGACAGTCCAAGCCGGTCCAATGCACACCTGCAAAAAAGAGAAAAAACTTCCGGCCTCTAACCTCCCCTTACAGCCGGTCCAACACGCACCTGAAGAAAAGAGAAAAGACAAGCAGCCTCCAATCTTCCCTCATAGCCGGTCCAACACACATCTGAAGAAAAGAGAAAAAACTACCGGCCTCCATCCTCCCCTTACTGCCGGTCCAACACACACCTGAAGAAAAGAGACAAGACAAGCAGCCTGTAATCTTCACTCACAGCCAGTCCAACACACACCTGAAGAAAAGAGAAAAGACAACCAGCCACCAACCTTTCCTCACAGGCTTAAGATAAGAGAAAAGAGATGCGGCCTCCAATTTTCCCTCATAGACAGTCCAAGCCGGTCCAATGCACACCTGCAAAAAAGAGAAAAAACTTCCGGCCTCTAACCTCCCCTTACAGCCAGTCCAACACGCACCTGAAGAAAAGAGAAAAGACAAGCGGCCTCCAATCTTCCCTCATAGCCGGTCCAACACACATCTGAAGAAAAGAGAAAAACCTACCGGCCTAAAACCTCCCCTTACAGCCGGTCCAACACACACCTGAAGAAAAGAGACAAGACAAGCAGCCTGCAATCTTCCCTCAGAGCCGGTCCAACACACACCTGAAGAAAAGAGAAAAGACAAACGGCCTCCAAGCTTCCATCATAGACAGTCCAATGCACACTTGCAGAAAACAGAAAAGACAATTGGCCTCCAATCTTCCCTCATAGCCAGTCCAATGCACACCTGCAGAAAAGGGAAAAGACTACCAGCCTCCAACCTTCGCTTAAAGTTGGTCCAACACACGACTGCAGAAAAGAGAAAAGACGACCGGCATCCAGCCTCCCCTCATAGCCAGTCCATCACACACCTGCAGAAAAGAGAAAAGACTACTGGCCTCCAACCTCCCTTCATAGCCAGTCCAATGCACACCTGCAGAAAAGAGAAAAGACTACCAGCCTCCAACATTTCCTCATAGCCTTAAGATAATAGAAAAGAGATGTTGCCTCCAATCTTCCCTCATAGACGGTCCAAGCTGGTCCAATGCACACCTGCAAAAAAGAGAAAAAACTACCAGCCTCCAACCTCCCCTTACTGCCGGTTCAAGACACACCTGAAGAAAAGAGAGAAGACAAGCGGCCACCAATCTTCCCTCATGGCCAGTCCAACACAAATCTGAAGAAAAGAGAAAAAACTACCGGCCTCCAACTTCCCCTTACAGCCGGTCCAACACACACCTGAAGAAAAGAGACAAAACAAGCAGCCTGCAATCTTCCCTCATAGCCGGTCCAACACACACCTGAAGAAAAGAGAAAAGACAAACGGCCTCCAACCTCCCCTCATAGCCGGTCCAACACACACCTGAAGATAAGAGAAAAGACAAACGGCCTCCAATCTTCCTTCATAGCCAGTCCAATGCACACCTGCAGAAAAGAGAAAAGACAACCAGCCTCCAACCTTTCCTCACAGGCTTAAGATAAGAGAAAAGAGATGCAGCCTCCAATTTTCCTTCATAGACGGTCCAAGCCGGTCCAATGCACACCTGCAAAAAAGAGAAAAAACTTCCGGCCTCTAACCTCCCCTTACAGCCAGTCCAACACGCACCTGAAGAAAAGAGAAAAGACAAGCGGCCTCCAATCTTCCCTCATAGCCGGTCCAACACACATCTGAAGAAAAGAGAAAAAACTACCGGCCTCCAACCTCCCCTTACAGCCGGTCCAACACACACCTGAAGAAAAGAGACAAGACAAGCAGCCTGCAATCTTCCCTCATAGCCGGTCCAACACACACCTGAAGAAAAGAGAAAAGACAAACGGCCTCCAACCTCCCCTCATAGACGGTCCAATGCACACCTGCAGAAAACAGAAAAGACAAGTGGCCTCCATCCTTCCCTCATAGCCAGACCAATGCACACCTGCAGAAAAGAGAAAAGACAAGTGGCCTCCAATCTTCCCTCATAGCCAGTCCAATGCACACCTGCAGAAAAGAGAAAAGACTACCAGCCTCCAACCTCCACTTACAGCCGGTTCAACACACAACTGCAGAAAAGAAAAAAGACTACTGGCCTCCAACCTCCCCTCAAGGACGGTCCAATGCACACCTGAAGAAAAAAGAAAAGACAAGCAGCCTCCAATCTTCCCTAATAGCCCGTCCAACACCCATCTGAAGAAAAGTGAAAAAACTACCGGCTTCCAACCTCCCCTTACAGCCGGTACAACACACACCTTTTTTTTTTTTTACAAGAAAGGTACAACACACACCTAAAGAAAAGAAAAAAAATTACCGGCCTCCAACATCCCCTTACAACCGGTCCAACAGTCACCTGAAGAAAAGATAAAAGACAAGCGGCCTCCAATCTTCCCTCATAGCCAGGCCAACACAAGCCTGAATAAAAGAGAAAAGAAATGCGGCCTCCAACCTCCCCTCAGACGGTCCAATGCACACCTGAAGAAAAGAGAAAAGACAAGCGGCCTGCAATCTTCCCTCGTCGCTGGTCCTACACACACCTGAAGAAAAGAGAAAAGACAAACGGCCTCCAACATTCCCTCATAGACAGTCCAATGCACACCTGCAGAAAAGGGAAAAGACTACCAGCCTCCAACCTTCGCTTAAAGTTGGTCCAACACACAATTGCAGAAAAGACTACCGGCATCCAACCTCCCCTCATAGCCGGTCCATCACACACCTGCAAAAAAGAGAAAAGACTAATGGCCTCCAACCTCCCTTCATAGCCAGTCCAATGCACACCTGCAGAAAAGAGAAAAGACTACCAGCCTCCAGCATTTCCTCACAGCCTTAAGATAATAGAAAAGAGATGCGGCCTCCAATTTTCCTTCATAGACGGTCCAAGACGGTCCAAGCCGGTCCAGTGCACACCTGCAAAAAAGAGAAAAAAATTCCGGCCTCTAACATCCCCTTACAGCCGGTCCAACACGCACCTGAAGAAAAGAGAAAAGACAAGCGGCCTCCAATCTTCCCTCATAGCCGGTCCAACACACATCTGAAGAAAAGAGAAAAAACTACCGGCCTCCAACCTCCCCTTACAGCCGGTTCAACACACACCTGAAGAAAAGAGACAAAACAAGCAGCCTGCAATCTTCCCTCATAGCCGGTCCAATACACATCTGAAGAAAAGAGAAAAGACAAACGGCCTCCAACCTCCCCTCTTAGACGGTCCAATGCACACCTGTAGAAAAGAGAAAAGACAAGTGGCCTCCAATTTTCCCTCATAGCCAGTCCAATGCACACCTGCAGAAAAGAGAAAAGACAACCAGCCTCCAACCTTTCCTCACAGGCTTAAGATAAGAGAAAAGAGATGCGGCCTCGAATTTTCCTTCATAGACGGTCCAAGCCGGTCCAAAGCACACCTGCAAAAAAGAGAAAAAACTTCCGGCCTCTAACCTGGCCTTAGCGCCGGTCCAACACGCACCTGAAGAAAAGAGAAAAGACAAGCAGCCTCCAATCTTCCCTCATAGCCGGTCCAACACACATCTGAAGAAAAGAGAAAAAACTACCGGCCTCCAACCTCCCCTTACAGCCGGTCCAACACACACCTGAAGAAAAGAGACAAGACAAGCAGCCTGCAATCTTCCCTCATAGCCGGTCCAACACACACCTGAAGAAAAGAGAAAAGACAAACGGCCTCCAACCTCCCCTCATAGCCAGTCCAATGCACACCTGCAGAAAAGAGAAAAGACAACCAGCCTCCAACCTTTCCTCACAGGCTTAAGATAAGAGAAAAGAGATGCGGCCTCCAATTTTCCCTCATAGACAGTCCAAGCCGGTCCAATTCACACCTGCAAAAAAGAGAAAAAACTTCCGGCCTCTAACCTCCCCTTACAGCCGGTCCAACACGCACCTGAAGAAAAGAGAAAAGACAAGTGGCCTCCAATCTTCCCTCATAGCCGGTCCAACACACATCTGAAGAAAAAAGAAAAAATTACCGGCCTCCAACCTCCCCTTACAGCCGGTCCAACACACACCTGAAGAAAAGAGACAAGACAAGCAGCCTGCAATCTTCCCTCATAGCCGGTCCAACACACACCTGAAGAAAAGAGAAAAGACAAACGGACTCCAACCTCCCCTCATTGACGGTCCAATGCACACCTGCAGAAAACAGAAAAGACAAGTGGCCTCCAATCTTCCCTCATAGCCAGTCCAATGCACACCTGCAGAAAAGAGAAAAGACTACCAGCCTCCAACCTCCGCTTACAGCCGGTTCAACACACAACTGCAGAAAAGAAAAAAGACTACTGGCCTCCAACCTCCCCTCAAGGACGGTCCAATGCACACCTGAAGAAAAAAGAAAAGACAAGCATCCTCCAATCTTCCCTAATAGCCCGTCCAACACCCATCTGAAGAAAAGTGAAAAAACTACCGGCTTCCAACCTCCCCTTACAGCCGGTACAACACACACCTAAAGAAAAGAAAAAAAATTACCGGCCTCCAACCTCCCCTTACAACCGGTCCAACAGTCACCTGAAGAAAAGATAAAAGACAGGCGGCCTCCAATCTTCCCTCATAGCCAGGCCAACACAAACCTGAATAAAAGAGAAAAGAAATGCGGCCTCCAACCTCCCCTCATAGACGGTCCAATGCACACCTGAAGAAAAGAGAAAAGACAAGCGGCCTGCAATCTTCCCTCGTCGCTGGTCCAACACACACCTGAAGAAAAGAGAAAAGACAAACGGCCTCCAACCTTCCCTCATAGACAGTCCAATGCACACTTGCAGAAAACAGAAAAGACAATTGGCCTCCAATCTTCCCTCATAGCCAGTCCAATGCACACCTGAAGAAAAGGGAAAAGACTACCAGCCTCCAACCTCCGCTTAAAGTTGGTCCAACACACAATTGGAAAAAAGACTACCGGCATCCAGCCTCCCCTCATAGCCGGTCCATCATACACCTGCAGAAAAGAGAAAAGACTACTGGCCTCCAACCTTCCCTCATAGACAGTCCAATGCACACCTGCAGAAAAGAGAAAAGACTACCAGCCTCCAACATTTCCTCACAGCCTTAAGATAATAGAAAGGAGATGCTGCCTCCAATCTTCCCTCATAGACGGTCCAATGCACACCTGCAGAAAACAGGAAAGACAAGTGGCCTCCAATCTTCCTTCATAGCCAGTCCAATGCACACCTGCAGAAAATAGAAAAGACAACCAGCCTCCAACCTTTCCTCACAGGCTTAAGATAAGAGAAAAGAGATGCGGCCTCCAATTTTCCCTCATAGACAGTCCAATCCGGTCCAATGCACACCTGCAAAAAAGAGAAAAAACTTCCGGCCTCTAACCTCTCCTTACAGTCGGTCCAACACGCACCTGAAGAAAAGAGAAAAGACAAGCAGCCTCCAATCTTCCCTCATAGCCGGTCCAACACACATCTGAAGAAAAGAGAAAAAACTACAGGCCTCCAACCTCCCCTTACAGCCGGTCCAACACACACCTGAAGAAAAGAGACAAGACAAGCAGCCTGCAATCTTCCCTCATAGCCGGTCCAACACACACCTGAAGAAAAGAGAAAAGACAAACGGCCTCCAATCTCCCCTCATAGACGGTCCAATGCACACCTGCAGAAAACAGAAAAGACAAGTGGCCTCCAATCTTCCCTCATAGCCAGTCCAATGCACACCTGCAGAAAAGAGAAAAGACTACCAGCCTCCAACCTCCGCTTACAGCCGGTTGAACACACAACTGCAGAAAAGAAAAAAGACTACTGGCCTCCAACCTCCTCTCAAGGACGGTCCAATGTATACCTTAAGAAAAGAGAAAAGACAAGCAGCCTCCAATCTTCCCTAATAGCCCCTCCAACACCCATCTGAAGAAAGTGAAAAAACTACCGGCTTCCAACCCCCCCTTACAGCCGGTACAACACACACCTAAAGAAAAGAAAAAAAATTACCGGCCTCCAACCTCCCCTTACAACCGGTCCAACACTCACCCGAAGAAAAGATAAAAGACAAGCGGCCTCCAATCTTCCCTCATAGCCGGTCCAACACAAACCTGAATAAAAAAGAAAAGAAATGCGGCCTCTAACCTCCCCTCATAGACGGTCTAATGCACACCTGAAGAAAAGAGAAAAGACAAACGGCCTCCAACCTTCCCACATAGACAGTCCAATGCACACTTGCAGAAAACAGAAAAGACAATTGGCCTCCAATCTTCCCTCATAGCCAGTCCAATGCACACCTGCAGAAAAGGGAAAAGACTACCAGCCTCCAACCTTCGCTTAAAGTTGGTCCAACAAACAACTGCAGAAAAGAGAAAAGACGACCGGCATCCAGCCTCCCCTCATAGCCGGTCCATCACACACCTGCAGAAAAGAGAAAAGACTACTGGCCTCCAACCTCCCTTCATAGCCAGTCCAATGCACACCTGCAGAAAAGAGAAAAGACTACCAGCCTCCAACATTTCCTCACAGCCTTAAGATAATAGAAAGGAGATGCTGCCTCCAATCTTCCCTCACAGACGGTCCAAGCTGGTCCAATGCACACCTGCAAAAAAGAGAAAAAACTACCAACCTCCAACCTCCCCTTACTGCCGGTTCAAGACACACCTGAAGAAAAGAGAGAAGACAAGCAGCCTCCAATCTTCCCTCATAGCCGGTCCAACACAAATCTGAAGAAAAGAGAAAAAACTACCGGCCTCCAACCTCCCCTTACAGCCGTTCCAACACACACCTGAAGAAAAGAGACAAAACAAGCAGCCTGCAATCTTCCCTCATAGCCGGTCCAACACACCTGAAGAAAAGAGAAAAGACAAACGGCCTCCAACCTCCCCTCATAGACGGTCCAATGCACACCTGCAGAAAACAGAAATGACAAGTGGCCTCCAATCTTCCCTCATAGCCAGTCCAATGCACACCTGCAGAAAAGAGAAAAGACTACCAGCCTCAAACCTTCGCTTAAAGTTGGTCCAACACACAACTGCAGAAAAGAGAAAGGACTACCGGCATCCAGCCTCACCCTCATAGCCGGTCCATCACACACCTGCAGAAAAGAGAAAAAACTACTGGCCTCCAACCTCCCTTCATAGCCAGTCCAATGCACACCTGTAGAAAAGAGAAAAGTCTACCAGCCTCCAACATTTCCTCACAGCCTTAAGATAATAGAAAAGAGATGCGGGCTCCAAACTTCCCTCATAGACGGTCCAAGCTGGTCCAATGCACACCTGCAATAAAGAGAAAAAACTACCAGCCTCCAACCTCCCCTTACTGCCGGTTCAAGACACACCTGAAGAAAAGAGAGAAGACAAGCGGCCTCCAATCTTCCCTCATAGCCGGTTCAACACAAATCTGAAGAAAAGAGAAAAAACTACCGGCCTCCAACCTCCCCTTACAGCCGGTCCAACACACACACCTGAAGAAAAGAGACAAAACAAGTAGCCTGCAATCTTCCCTCATAGCCGGTCCACAACACACCTGAAGAAAAGAGAAAAGACAAACCTCCTCCAACCTCCCCTCATAGACGGTCCAATGCACACCTGCAGAAAACAGAAAAGACAAGTGGCCTCCAATCTTCCCTCATAGCTGGTCCAACACACATCTGAAGAAAAGAGAAAAAACTACCGGCCTCCAAACCTCCCCTTACAGCCGGTCCAACACACACCTGAAGAAAATAGACAAAACAAGAAGCCTGCAATCTTCCCTCATAGCCGGTCCAACACACACCTGAAGAAAAGAGAAAAGACAAACGGCCTCCAACCTCCCCTCATAGACGGTCCAATGCACACCTGCAGAAAACAGAAAAGACAAGTGGCCTCCAATCTTCCCTCATAGCCAGTCCAATGCACACCTGCAGAAAAGGGAAAAGACTACCAGCCTCCAACCTTCGCTTAAAGTTGGTCCAACACACAACTGCAGAAAAGAGAAAAGACAACCGGCATCCACCCTCCCCTCATAGCCAGTCCATCACACACCTGCAGAAAAGAGAAAAGACTACTGGCCTCCAACCTCCCTTCATAGCCAGTCCAATGCACACCTGCAGAAAAGAGAAAAGACTACCAGCCTCCAATATTTCCTCACAGCCTTAAGATAATAGAAAAGAGATGCGGCCTCCAATCTTCCTTCATAGACGGTCCAAGCTGGTCCAATGCACACCTGCAAAAAAGAGAAAAAACTACCAGCCTCCAACCTCCCCTTACTGCCAGTTCAAGACACACCTGAAGAAAAGAGAGAAGACAAGCAGCCTCCAATCTTCCCTCATAGCCGGTCCAACACAAATCTGAAGAAAAGAGAAAAAACTACCGGCCTCCAACCTCCCCTTACAGCCGGTCCAACACACACACCTGAAGAAAAGAGACAAAACAAGCAGCCTGCAATCTTCCCTCATAGCCGGTCCAACACACACCTGAAGAAAAGAGAAAAGACAAACGGCCTCCAACCTCCCCTCATAGACGGTCCAATGCACACCTGCAGAAAACAAAAAAGACAAGTGGCCTCCAATCTTCCCTCATAGCCAGTCCAATGCACACCTGCAGAAAAGAGAAAATACTACCAGCCTCCAACCTCCGCTTACAGCCGGTTCAACACACAACTGCAGAAAAGAAAAAAGACTACTGGCCTCCAGCCTCCCCTCAAGGACGGTCCAATGCACACCTGAAGAAAAGAGAAAAGACAAGCAGCCTCCAATTTTCCCTAATAGGCCGTCCAACACCCATCTGAAGAAAAGTGAAAAAACTAAAGGCTTCCAACCTCCCCTTGCAACCGTTCCAACACTCACCTGCAGAAAACAGAAAAGACAAGTGGCCTCCAATCTTCCCTCATAGCCAGTCCAATGCACACCTGCAGAAAAGATAAAAGACAGCCAGCCTCCAACCTTTCCTCACAGGCTTAAGATAAGAGAAAAGAGATGCGGCCTCCAATTTTCCCTCATAGACAGTCCAAGCCGGTCCAATGCACACCTGCAAAAAAGAGAAAAAACTTCTGGCCTCTAACCTCCCCTTACAGCCAGTCCAACACGCACCTGAAGAAAAGAGAAAAGACAAGTGGCCTCCAATCTTCCCTCATAGCCGGTCCAACACAAACCTGAATAAAAGAGAAAAGACAAAAGACAAATGGCCTCCAACCTTCCCTCATAGACAGTCCAATGCACACCTGCAGAAAAGGGAAAAGACTACCAGCCTCCAACCTTCGCTTAAAGTTGGTCCAACACACAACTGCAGAAAAGAGAAAAGAATACCGGCATCCAGCCTCCCCTCATAGCCAGTCCATCACACACCTGCAGAAAAGAGAAAAGACTACTGGCCTCCAACCTCCCTTCATAGCCAGTCCAATGCACACCTGCAAAAAAAGAGAAAAAACTACCAGCCTCCAACCTCCCCTTACTGCCGGTTCAAGACACACCTGAAGAAAAGAGAGAAGACAAGCGGCCTCCAATCTTCCCTCATAGCCGGTCCAATACAAATCTGAAGAAAAGAGAAAAGACAAACGGCCTCCAACCTCCCCTTACAACGGGTCCAACAGTCACCTGAAGAAAAGATAAAAGACAGGCGGCCTACAATCTTCCCTCATAGCCAGGCCAACACAAACCTGAATAAAAGAGAAAAGACAAGCGGCCTCCAATCTTCCCTCATAGCCGGTCCAACACACATCTGAAGAAAAGAGAAAAAACTACCAGCCTCCAACGTCCCCTTACAGCCGGTCCAACACACACCTGAAGAAAAGAGACAAGACAAGCAGCCTGCAATCTTCCCTCAGAGCCTGTCCAACACACACCTGAAAAAGAGAGAAAAGACAAACGGCTTTCAACCTCCCCTCATAGACGTTCCAATGCACACCTGCAGAAAACAGAAAAGACAAGTGGCCTCCAATCTTCCCTCATAGCCAGTCCAATGCACACCTGCAGAAAAGAGAAAAGACTACCAGCCTCCAACCTCCGCTTACAGCCGGTACAACACACACCTAAAGAAAAGAAGAAAAACTACCGGCCTCCAACCTCTCCTTACAACCGGTCCAACACTCACCTGAAGAAAAGATAAAAGACAAGTGGCCTCCAATCTTCCCTCATAGCCGGTCCAACACAAACCTGAATAAAAGAGAAAAGAGAAAAGACAAACGGCCTCCAACCTCCCCTCATAGCCAGTCCAATGCACACCTGCAGAAAAGGGAAAAGACTACCAGCCTCCAACCTTCGCTTAAAGTTGGTCCAACACACAACTGCAGAAAAGAGAAAAGACTACCGGCATCCAGCCTCCCCTCATAGCCGGTCCATCACACACCTGCAGAAAAGAGAAAAGACTACTGGCCTCCAACCTCCCTTCATAGCCAGTCCAATGCACACCTGCAGAAAAGAGAAAAGACTACCAGCCTCCAACATTTCCTCACAGCCTTAAGATAATAGAAAAGAGATGCGGCCTCCAATCTTCCCTCATAGACAGTCCAAGCCGGTCCAATGCATATCTGCAAATAAGAGAAAAAACTTCCGGCCTCTAACCTCCCCTTACAGCCAGTCCAACACGCACCTGAAGAAAAGAGAAAAGACAAGCGGCCTCCAATCTTCCTTCATAGCCGGTCCAACACACATCTGAAGAAAAGAGAAAAAACTACCGGCCTCCAACCTCCCCTTACAGCCGGTCCAACACACACTTGAAGAAAAGAGAAAAGACAAGCAGCCTGCAATCTTCCCTCAGAGCCAGTCCAACACACACCTGAAGAAAAGAGAAAAGACAAACGGCCTCCAACCTCCCCTCATAGCCAGTCCAATGCACACCTGCAGAAAAGGGAAAAGACTACCAGCCTCCAACCTTCGCTTAAAGTTGGTCCAAAACATAACTGCAGAAAAGAGAAAAGACTACCGGCATCCAGCCTCCCTTCATAGCCAGTCCAATGCACACCTGCAGAAAAGAGAATAGACTACCAGCCTCCAACATTTCCTCACAGCCTTAAGATAATAGAAAAGAGATGCGGCCTCCAATCTTCCCTCATAGACGTTCCAAGCTGGTCCAATGCACACCTGCAAAAAAGAGAAAAAACTACCAGCCTCCAACCTCCCCTTACTGCCGGTTCAAGACACACCTGAAGAAAAGAGAGAAGACAAGCAGCCTCTCCAATCTTCCCTCATAGGCGGTCCAACACAAATCTGAAGAAAAGAGAAAAAACTACCGGCCTCCAACCTCCCCTTACAGCCGTTCCAACACGCACCTGAAGAAAAGAGACAAAACAAGCAGCCTGCAATCTTCCCTCATAGCCGGTCCAACACACACCTGAAGAAAAGAGAAAAGACAAATGGCCTCCAACCTCCCCTCATAGACGGTCCAATGCACACCTGCAGAAAACAGAAATGACAAGTGGCCTCCAATCTTCCCTCATAGCCAGTCCAATGCACACCTGCAGAAAAGGGAAAAGACTACCAGCCTCAAACCTTCGCTTAAAGTTGGTCCAACACACAACTGCAGAAAAGAGAAAGGACTACCGGCATCCAGCCTCCCCTCATAGCCGGTCCATCACACACCTGCAGAAAAGAGAAAAGACTACTGGCCTCCAACCTCCCTTCATAGCCAGTCCAATGCACACCTGTAGAAAAGAGAAAAGTCTACCAGCCTCCAACATTTCCTCACAGCCTTAAGAAAATAGAAAAGAGATGCGGCCTCCAATCTTCCCTCATAGACGGTCCAAGCAGGTCCAATGCACACCTGCAATAAAGAGAAAAAGCTACCAGCCTCCAACCTCCCCTTACTGCCGGTTCAAGACACACCTGAAGAAAAGAGAGAAGACAAGCGGCCTCCAATCTTCCCTCATAGCCGGTTCAACACACATCTGAAGAAAAGAGAAAAAACTACCGGCCTCCAACCTCCCCTTACAGCCGGTCCAACACACACACCTGAAGAAAAGAGACAAAACAAGTAGCCTGCAATCTTCCCTCATAGCCGGTCCAACACACACCTGAAGAAAAGAGAAAAGACAAACCTCCTCCAACCTCCCCTCATAGACGGTCCAATGCACACCTGCAGAAAACAGAAAAGACAAGTGGCCTCCAATCTTCCCTCATAGCTGGTCCAACACACAGCTGAAGAAAAGAGAAAAAACGACCGGCCTCCAACCTCCCCTTACAGCCGGTCCAACACACACCTGAAGAAAAGAGACAAGACAAGCAGCCTGCAATCTTCCCTCATAGCTGGTCCAACACACACCTAAAGAAAAGAGAAAAGACAAACGGCCTCCAACCTCCCCTCATAGACGGTCCAATGCACACCGGCAGAAAACAGAAAAGACAAGTGGCCTCCAATCTTCCCTCATAGCCAGTCCAATGCACACCTGCAGAAAAGAGAAAAGACTATCAGCCTCCAACCTCCGCTTACAGCCGGTTCAACACACAACTGCAGAAAAGAAAAAAGACTACTGGCCTCCAACCTCCCCTCAAGGACGGTCCAATGCACACCTGAAGAAAGGAGAAAAGACAAGCAGCCTCCAATCTTCCCTAATAGCCCGTCCAACACCCATCTGAAGAAAAGTGAAAAAACTACCGGCTTCCAACCTCCCCTTACAGCCGGTACAACACACACCTAAAGAAAAGAAAAAAAATTACCGGCCTCCAACCTCCCCTTACAACCGGTCCAACAGTCACCTGAAGAAAAGATAAAAGACAGGCGGCCTCCAATCTTCCCTCATAGCCAGGCCAACACAAACCTGAATAAAAGAGAAAAGAAATGCGGCCTCCAACCTCCCCTCATAGACGGTCCAATGCACACCTGAAGAAAAGAGAAAAGACAAGCGGCCTGCAATCTTCCCTCGTCGCTGGTCCAACACACACCTGAAGAAAAGAGAAAAGACAAACGGCCTCCAACCTTCCCTCATAGACAGTCCAATGCACACTTGCAGAAAACAGAAAAGACAATTGGCCTCCAATCTTCCCTCATAGCCAGTCCAATGCACACCTGAAGAAAAGGGAAAAGACTACCAGCCTCCAACCTCCGCTTAAAGTTGGTCCAACACACAATTGCAGAAAAGACTACCGGCATCCAACCTCCCCTCATAGTCGGTCCATCACACACCTGCAGAAAAGAGAAAAGACTACTGGCCTCCAACCTCCCTTCATAGCCAGTCCAATGCACACCTGCAGAAAAGATAATAGACTACCAGCCTCCAACATTTCCTCACAGCCTTAAGATAATAGAAAAGAGATGTTGCCTCCAATTTTCCCTCATAGACAGTCCAAGCCGGTCCAATGCACACCTGCTAAAAAGAGAAAAAGTTTCCGGCCTCTAACCTCTCCTTACAGCCGGTCCAACACGCACCTGAAGAAAAGAGAAAAGACAAGCAGCCTCCAATCTTCCCTCATAGCCGGTCCAACACACATCTGAAGAAAAGAGAAAAAACTACCGGCCTCCAACCTCCCCTTACAGCCGGTCCAACACACACCTGAAGAAAAGAGACAAGACAAGCAGCCTGCAATCTTCCCTCATAGCCGGTCCAACACACACCTGAAGAAAAGAGAAAAGACAAACGGCCTCCAACCTCCCCTCATAGACGGTCCAATGCACACCTGCAGAAAACAGAAAAGACAAGTGGCCTCCAATCTTCCCTCTTAGCCAGTCCAATGCACACCTGCAGAAAAGAGAAAAGACTACCAGCCTCCAACCTCCGCTTACAGCCGGTTCAACACACAACTGCAGAAAAGAAAAAAGACTACTGGCCTCCAACCTCCTCTCAAGGACGGTCCAATGTATACCTTAAGAAAAGAGAAAAGACAAGCAGCCTCCAATCTTCCCTAATAGCCCCTCCAACACCCATCTGAAGAAAGTGAAAAAACTACCGGCTTCCAACCCCCCCTTACAGCCGGTACAACACACACCTAAAGAAAAGAAAAAAAATTACCGGCTTTCAACCTCCCCTTACAACCGGTCCAACACTCACCCGAAGAAAAGATAAAAGACAAGCGGCCTCCAATCTTCCCTCATAGCCGGTCCAACACAAACCTGAATAAAAAAGAAAAGAAATGCGGCCTCTAACCTCCCCTCATAGACGGTCTAATGCACACCTGAAGAAAAGAGAAAAGACAAACGGCCTCCAACCTTCCCTCATAGACAGTCCAATGCACACTTGCAGAAAACAGAAAAGACAATTGGCCTCCAATCTTCGCTCATAGCCAGTCCAATGCACACCTGCAGAAAAGGGAAAAGACTACCAGCCTCCAACCTTCGCTTAAAGTTGGTCCAACACACAACTGCAGAAAAGAGAAAAGACGACCGGCATCCAGCCTCCCCTCATAGCCGGTCCATCACACACCTGCAGAAAAGAGAAAAGACTACTGGCCTCCAACCTCCCTTCATAGCCAGTCCAATGCACACCTGCAGAAAAGAGAAAAGACTACCAGCCTCCAACATTTCCTCACAGCCTTAAGATAATAGAAAGGAGATGCTGCCTCCAATCTTCCCTCATAGACGGTCCAAGCTGGTCCAATGCACACCTGCAAAAAAGAGAAAAAACTACCAACCTCCAACCTCCCCTTACTGCCGGTTCAAGACACACCTGAAGAAAAGAGAGAAGACAAGCAGCCTCCAATCTTCCCTCATAGGCGGTCCAACACAAATCTGAAGAAAAGAGAAAAAACTACCGGCCTCCAACCTCCCCTTACAGCCGTTCCAACACACACCTGAAGAAAAGAGACAAAACAAGCAGCCTGCAATCTTCCCTCATAGCCGGTCCAACACACCTGAAGAAAAGAGAAAAGACAAACGGCCTCCAACCTCCCCTCATAGACGGTCCAATGCACACCTGCAGAAAACAGAAATGACAAGTGGCCTCCAATCTTCCCTCATAGCCAGTCCAATGCACACCTGCAGAAAAGGGAAAAGACTACCAGCCTCAAACCTTCGCTTAAAGTTGGTCCAACACACAACTGCAGAAAAGAGAAAGGACTACCGGCATCCAGCCTCACCTCATAGCCGGTCCATCACACACCTGCAGAAAAGAGAAAAGACTACTGGCCTCCAACCTCCCTTCATAGCCAGTCCAATGCACACCTGTAGAAAAGAGAAAAGTCTACCAGCCTCCAACATTTCCTCACAGCCTTAAGATAATAGAAAAGAGATGCGGGCTCCAAACTTCCCTCATAGACGGTCCAAGCTGGTCCAATGCACACCTGCAATAAAGAGAAAAAACTACCAGCCTCCAACCTCCCCTTACTGCCGGTTCAAGACACACCTGAAGAAAAGAGAGAAGACAAGCGGCCTCCAATCTTCCCTCATAGCCGGTTCAACACAAATCTGAAGAAAAGAGAAAAAACTACCGGCCTCCAACCTCCCCTTACAGCCGGTCCAACACACACACCTGAAGAAAAGAGACAAAACAAGTAGCCTGCAATCTTCCCTCATAGCCGGTTCAACACACACCTGAAGAAAAGAGAAAAGACAAACCTCCTCCAACCTCCCCTCATAGACGGTCCAATGCACACCTGCAGAAAACAGAAAAGACAAGTGGCCTCCAATCTTCCCTCATAGCTGGTCCAACACACATCTGAAGAAAAGAGAAAAAACGACCGGCCTCCAACCTCCTCTTACAGCCGGTCCAACACACACCTGAAGAAAAGAGACAAGACAAGCAGCCTGCAATCTTCCCTCATAGCTGGTCCAACACACACCTGAAGAAAAGAGAAAAGACAAACGGCCTCCAACCTCCCCTCATAGACGGTCCAATGCACACCGGCAGAAAACAGAAAAGTGGCCTCCAATCTTCCCTCATAGCCAGTCCAATGCACACCTGCAGAAAAGAGAAAAGACTACCAGCCTCCAACCTCCGCTTACAGCCGGTTCAACACACAACTGCAGAAAAGAAAAAAGACTACGGGCCTCCAACCTCCCCTCAAGGACGGTCAAATGCACACCTGAAGAAAAGAGAAAAGACAAGCAGCCTCCAATCTTCCCTAATAGCCCGTCCAACACCCATCTGAAGAAAAGTGAAAAAACTATCGGCTTCCAACCTCTCCTTACAACCGGTCCAACACTCACCTGAAGAAAAGATCAAAGACAAGCGGCCTCCAATCTTCCCTCATAGCCGGTCCAACACAAACCTGAATAAAAGAGAAAAGAAATGCGGCCTCCAACCTCCCCTCGTCGCTGGTCCAATGCACACCTGAAGAAAAGAGAAAAGATAAACGGCCTCCAAGCTTCCATCATAGACAGTCCAATGCACACTTGCAGAAAACAGAAAAGACAATTGGCCTCCAATCTTCCCTCATAGCCAGTCCAATGCACACCTGCAGAAAAGGGAAAAGACTACCAGCCTCCAACCTTCGCTTAAAGTTGGTCCAACACACAACTGCAGAAAAGAGAAAAGATGACCGGCATCCATGAATAAAAGAGAAAAGAAATGCAGCCTCCAACCTCCCCTCATAGACAGTCCAATGCACACCTGAAGAAAAGAGAAAAGACAAGCGGCCTGCAATCTTCCCTCGTCGCTGGTCCAACACACCCCTGAAGAAAAGAGAAAAGAGAAAAGACTACCGGCCTCCAAACTCCCTTTATAGCAGGTCCATCACACACCTGCAGAAAATAGAAAAGACTACTGGCCTCCAACCTCCCCCCTCAAGGATGGTCCAATGCACACCTGCAGAAAAGAGAAAAGACACACGGCGTCCAATCTTCCCTCATAGTCAGTCCAATGCACACCTGCAGAAAAGAGAAAAAACTACCGGCCTCCATCCTCCCCTTACTGCCGGTCCAACACACACCTGAAGAAAAGAGACAAGACAAGCAGCCTGCAATCTTCCCTCATAGCCGGTCCAACACACACCTAAAGAAAAGAGAAAAGACAAACGGCCTCCAACCTCCCCTCTTAGACGGTCCAATGCACACCTGCAGAAAACAGAAAAGATAAGTGGCCTCCAATCTTCCCTCATAGCCAGTCCAATGCACACCTGTAGAAAAGAGAAAAGACAACCAGCCTCCAACCTTTCCTCACAGCCTCCAATTTTCCCTCATAGACAGTCCAAGACGGTCCAATGCACACCTGCAAAAAAGAGAAAAAACTTCCAGCCTCTAACCTCCCCTTACAGCCGGTCCAACACGCACCTGAAGAAAAGAGAAAAGACAAGCGGCCTCCAATCTTCCCTCATAGCCGGTCCAACACACATCTGAAGAAAAGAGAAAAAACTTCCGGCCTCTAACCTCCCCTTACAGCCGATCCAACACGCACCTGAAGAAAAGAGAAAAGAGAAAAGACAAGCGGCCTCCAATCTTCTATCATAGCCGGTCCAACACACACCTGAAGAAAAGAGAAAAGACAAACGGCCTCCAACCTCCCCTCATAGACGGTCCAATGCACACCTGCAGAAAACAGAAAAGACAAGTGGCCTCCAATCTTCCCTCATAGCCAGTCCAATGCAGACCTGCAGAAAATAGAAAAGACAAGTGGCCTCCAATCTTCCCTCATAGCCAGTCCAATGCACACCTGCAGAAAAGAGAAAAGACTACCAGCCTCCAACCTCCGCTTACAGCCGGTTCAACACACAACTGCAGAAAAGAAAAAAGACTACTGGCCTCCAACCTCCCCTCAAGGACGGTCCAATGCACACCTGAAGAAAAGAGAAAAGACAGGCAGCCTCCAATCTTCCCTAATAGCACATCCAACACCCATCTGAAGAAAAGTGAAAAAACTACCGGCTTTAAACCTCACCTTAAAGCCGGTACAACACACACCTAAAGAAAAGAAAAAAATTACCGGCCTCCAACCTCCCCTTACAACCGGTCCAACACTCACCCGAAGAAAAGATAAAAGACAAGCGGCCTCCAATCTTCCCTCATAGCCGGTCCAACACAAACCTGAATAAAAGAGAAAAGAAATGCGGCCTCCAACCTCCCCTCATAGACGATCCAATGCACACCTGAAGAAAAGAGAAAAGACAAGCGGCCTGCAATCTTCCCTCGTCGCTGGTCCAACACACACCTGAAGAAAAGAGAAAAGACTACCGGCCTCCAACCTCCCCTCATAGCCGGTCCATCACACACCTGCAGAAAATAGAAAAGACTACTGGCCTCAAACCTCCCCTTAAGGATGGTCCAATGCACACCGGCAGAAAAGAGAAAAGACACACGGCGTCCAATCTTCCCTCATAGTCAGTCCAATGCACACCTGCAGAAAAGAGAAAAAACTACCGGCCTCCATCCTCCCCTTACTGCCGGTCCAACACACACCTGAAGAAAAGAGACAAGACAAGCAGCCTGCAATCTTCCCTCATAGCCAGTCCAACACACACCTGAAGAAAAGAGAAAAGACAAACGGCCTCCAACCTCCCCGCTTAGATGGTCCAATGCACACCTGCAGAAAACAGAAAAGACAAGTGGCCTCCAATCTTCCCTCATAGCCAGTCCAATGCACACCTGCAGAAAAGAGAAAAGACAACCAGCCTCCAACCTTTCCTCACAGGCTTAAGATAAGAGAAAAGAGATGCGGCCTCCAATTTTCCCTCATAGACAGTCCAAGCCAGCCCAATGCACACCTGCAAAAAAGAGAAAAAACTTCCGGTCTCTAACCTCCCCTTACAGCCGGTCCAACACGCACCTGAAGAAAAAGAGAAAAGACAAGTGGCCTCCAATCTTCCCTCATAGCCGGTCCAACACACATCTGAAGAAAAGAGAAAAAACTACCGGCCTCCAACCTCCCCTTACAGCTGGTCCAACACACACCTGAAGAAAAGAGACAAGACAAGCAGCCAGCAATCTTCCCTCATAGCCGGTCCAACACACACCTGAAGAAAAGAGGAAAGACAAATGGCCTCCAACCTCCCCTCATAGATGACCCAATGCACACCTGCAGAAAACAGAAAAGACAAGTGGCCTCCAATCTTCCCTCCTAGCCATTCCAATGCACACCTGCAGAAAAGAGAAAAGACTACCAGCCTCCAACCTCCGCTTACAGCCGGTTCAACACACAACTGCAGAAAAGAAAAAAGACTACTGGCCTCCAACCTCCCCTCAAGGACGGTCCAATGCACACCTGAAGAAAAGAGAAAAGACAAGCAGCCTCCAATCTTCCCTAATAGCCCGTCCAACACCCATCTGAAGAAAAGTGAAAAAACTACCAGCTTCCAACCTCCCCTTACAGCCGGTACAACACACCTAAAGAAAAGAAAAAAATTACCGGCCTCCAACCTCCCCTTACAACCGGTCCAACACTCACCTGAAGAAAAGATAAAAGACAAGCAGCCTCTAATCTTCCCCCATAGCCGGTCCAACACAAACCTGAATAAAAGAGAAAAGAAATGCGGCCTCAAACCTCCCCTCATAGACGGTCCAATGCACACCTGAAGAAAAGAGAAAAGACAAGCAGCCTGCAATCTTCCCTCGTCGCTGGTCCAACACAGCCCGAAGAAAAGAGAAAAGACAAACGGCCTCCAACCTTCCCTCATAGACAGTCCAATGCACACTTGCAGAAAACAGAAAAGACAATTGGCCTCCAATCTTCCCTCATAGCCAGTCCAATGCACACATGCAGAAAAGGGAAAAGACTACCAGCCTCCAACCTTCGCTTAAAGTTGGTCCAACACACAACTGCATAAAAGAGAAAAGACTACCGGCATCCAGCCTCCCTTCATAGCCAGTCCAATGCACACCTGCAGAAAAGAGAAAAGACTACCAGCCTCCAACATTTCCTCACAGCCTTAACATAATAGAAAAGAGATGCGGCCTCCAATCTTCCCTCATAGACGGTCCAAGCTGGTCCAATGCACAACTGCAAAAAAAGAGAAAAAACTACCAGCCTCCAACCTCCCCTTACTGCCGGTTCAAGACACACCTGAAGAAAAGAGAGAAGACAAGCGGCCTTCAATCTTCCCTCATAGCCGGTCCAACACACATCTGAAGAAAAGAGAAAAAACTACAAGCCTTCAACCTCCCCTTACAACCAGTCCAACACACACCTGAAGAAAAGAGAAAAGACAAGCAGCCTCAAATCTTCCCTCATAGCCTGCCCAACACACACCTGAATAAAAAAGAAAAGAAATGCGGCCTCCATCCTCCTCTCATAGACGGTAAAATGCACACCTGCAGAAAAGAGAAAAGACAAGTGGCCTCCAATCTTCCCTCATAGCCAGTCCAACACACAACTGCAGAAAAGAGAAAAGAATATCGCCTCCAACCTCCCCTCATAGCCGGTCCATCACACACCTGCAGAAAAGGAAAAAGACTATTGGCCTCCAACCTCCCTTCATAGGCAGTCCAATGCACACCTGCAGAAAAGAGAAAAGACTACCAGCCTCCAACCTTTCTTCACAGCCTTAAGATAAGAAAAAAGAGATGCGGCCTCCAATCTTCCCTCAAAGACGGTCCAAGCTGGTCCAATGCACACCTGTAAAAAAGAGAACAAACTACTGGGCTCCAACCTTCCCTTACAACCGGTCCAACACATACCTGAAGAAAAGAGAAAAGACAACCGGCCTCCAATCTTCCCTCATAGCTGGTCCAACACACACCTGAAGAAAAGAGAAAAGAAATGCGGCCTCCAACCTCCCCTCATAGACGGTGCAATGCACACCTGCAGAAAAGAGCCTTAAGATAAGAGAAAAGACAAACGGCCTCCAACCTTCCCTCATAGACGGTCCAATGCACCCCTGCAGAAAATAGAAAAGACAAGTGGCCTCCAATCTTCCCTCATAGCCAGTCCAATGCACACCTGCAGAAAAGAGAAAAGACTACCAGCCTCCAACCTCCGCTTACAGCCGGTTCAACACACAACTTCAGAAGAGAAAAAAGACTACTGGCCTCCAATTTCCCCTCAAGGACGGTCCAATGCACACCGGCAGAAAAGAGAAAAGACAACTGGCCTCCAATGTTCCTTCACAGCCGGTCCAGCACACACCTGCAGAAAAGAGAAAAGACAACTGGCCTCCAACCTGCTTTCACAGCCTGTTCAACACACACCTGCAGAAAAGAGAAAAGACAACCGGCCTCCAACCTTCCCTCACAGCCAGTCCAATTTACACCTGCAGAATAGAGAAAAAAGAACCGACCTCCAACCTACCCTCTTAGGTGGTCCAACACACACCTGAAGAAAAGACAAAAGACCACCGGCCTCCAACCTCCCCTCCCAGCCGGTCCAACGCACACCTGCAAAAAAGAGAAGACTACTGGCCTCCAACCTCCCCTTAAAGCCGGTCCAATGCACACCTGCAGAAAAGAGAAAAGACTACTGGCCTGCAATCTTCCCTCATAGCCAGTCCAATGCACACCTGCAGAAAAGAGAAAAGACTATCAGCCTCCAACCTCTCCTCTCAGCCTTAAGAAAAGAGAATAGACAAGCGGCCTCCAATCTTCCCTCATAGCTGGTCCAAGCCGGTCTACTGCACACCTGCAGAAAAGAGAGAAAACTACCGGACTCCAACCTCCCCTTACAACCAGTCCAACACACACCTGAAAAAAAGAGAAAAAACATGCAGCCTCCAATCTTCCATCATAGCCCGTCCAACACACACCTGAAGAAAAGAGGAAAGTCTACTGGCCTCCACACACCTGCAGAAAAGAAAAAGGCTACTGGCCTCCAACCTCCCCCACTGGCCTCCAACCTCCCACAATGCACACCTGCAGAAAAGAGAAAAAAAATACCGGCCTCCAACCTCCCCTTACAGCTGATCCAACACACACCTGAAGAAAAGAGAAAAGATTACCGGCCTCCAACCTCCCCTTACAACTGGTCCAATACACACCTGAAGAAAAGAAAAAAGACAAGCGGCCTCCAATCTTCCCTCGTTGCCGGTCCAACACAATCCTGAAGAAAAGAGAAAAGACAAGTGAATTACAACCTCCCCTCATACACGGTCCAATGCACACCTGCAGAGAAGAGAAAAGACAAGTGGCCTCCAATCTTCCCTCATAGCCAGTCCAATGCACACCTGCAGAAAAGAGAAAAGACTACCAGCCTCCAACCTCCCCTCATAGCCGGTCCAACACACACTTGAAGAAAAGAGAAAAGACAAGCGGCCTCCAACCTCCCCTCATAGACGGTCCAATGCACACCTGCAGAAAAGAGAAAAGACAAGCGGCCTCCAATCTTCCCTCATAGCTGGTCCAAAGCACACCTGCATAAAAGAGAAAAAACTACCGGCCTCCAACGTCCCCTTACAGCCGGTCCAACACACACTTGAAGAAAATAGAAAAGATTACCAGCCTCCAACCTCCCCTTACAACTGGTCCAACACACATCTGAAAAAAAGAGAAAAGACAAGCTGCCTCAAATCTTCCCTCATAGCCGTTCCAACACACACCTGAAGAAAAGAGGAAAGACTACCGCCTCCACACACTTGCAGAAACGAGAAAAGACTACTGGCCTCCAACCTCCCCTCACAGCCGGTCCAATGCACACCTGCAGAAAAGAGAAAAGACAAACTGCCCAAAAGCTGCAACAGAGATGGTACTTTACCCCGTATCTTACAGCTAAATTCTCCAGGGAAACATCAGATGAGTGTTGGAGGGGATGTGGTCAGGTGGGCATATTGCTGCACATGATCTGGTCCCGTCTCCATCTCCGAAGCTTCTGGACAGCAGTGTTCAAACTCATTTCAAACATCATGAGATATCCTCGTAGGCCAGATGTAGCTCTGGTCATTCTAAACATAAATACTCATGACATACATATCTCCATAAGCCCAGGTTCACACTGGGGCTGCGGGAATGAAGCCGTGCGAGTTCAGCTGAACTTGCACAATTTCACTCCTGCATGTCAGTCCCGATTTCGGCCGCAATTTCACAGACATCTGTGCAGGCTTCTGCACAGATGTCAATGGAAATCGCAACCTGAAATCGCAAAAAGTAGTACAGAAACTACTTTTTAAAATCAGTGCGTTTAGGACAGTGCCATTGCTGGCAATTGCCGCCAATTTGACATGTCAAATCACATGTCAAAACGCACCAGTGTGAACCAGGGCTAAGGCCAATTTGTATACAAATTCTATATTCTGCTAGAGCTACAATACTGGGAAAATGGAAATCAGATGAGGTCCCTAAAAGTGATCAGGCAAGTTAATGAGGTTGACATCTTCGAACAATTAATGGCTTCTAAGGAGGGTAAGATGGCAAAATTTGAAAAACTATGGCGACCTTGTTGCTGGCACTTTAAAATTAATTGATTAACACAAACAGCATCAGGGTTCCCAATTTGTACACATTATTTATTTGTTCTTTCTGTTACTTACCCTTTTGTAGTTACGGCTCTAAGTGTGTATTAACTCAATCTGAACAATATGTTTTCCCTCTTCCCCTATTTTTTCCCTTATTTTCCCCCTTTATCTCTTTTGCATCTTTTGTACTAAGACCTAGACACACCCTACTGCAGCCTCTGAGTTTTATAATATCTAGTGCCTTAGTTCCTTCCTTGTAAGCTTTGCTTTAGGCTGGGTTCACACCATCGCCAGATCCGTTGCATAGCAGCGTGCTGGTTCACCGTTTCAGGTCCAATTTCAGCCCAAATTTTGGGCTAAATTCGGACCTGAAATAGACCAAAGGCATAGAGCATAGCGATCCAGTCACATTCTCCTGCTATGCGAATTGGATGTGGGCAAACCCGCATCCAAATTCGATTAGGTGTAAACCCAGCCTCATGGCTAATTGTTAAAAAGAAGCTCTGGCCTCCAATGCCGCGTACACACGAGCGGACTTTGCGGCGGACTTTGCCCGGCGGATTTTTCAACGTACTTTACGACGGACTTTCTGAATGAACGGACTTGCCTACACACAATCCACCAAAGTCCGTCGAATTCATACGTGATGACGTACGACCGGACTAAAACAAGGAAGTTCATAGCCAGTAGCCAATAGCTGCCCTAGCGTGGCTTTTTGTCCGTCGAACTAGCATACAGACGGCGGACTTTTCGACCGGACTCGATTTCAACGGATAAATTTTAAACAAGTTTCAAATCTAAGTCCGTCCAACTTTTGAGCAAACAAAGTCCGCTGGAGCCCACACACATCAAATTGTCCGACGAAATCCAGTCCGCCGGGCAAAGTCCGCCGTAAAGTCCGCTCGTGTGTACGCGGCATAAGACGTCAAACAATCTTTGGCATTCACAGTAACTTTATTGTGTGATAGCATATGCCTATTATATATATCATCTCTTTGGTCTTATAAGTTTGTTCTATGCAATGTTACCACTAGCCCTTACAATTGCAAAAGTCATGTTTGTTATATGCATTGTTCCATCTGTTTAATGTGAAAATTTTCAATAAAAATCTATTGAATGAACCTCTTGCCGACCAGCCGCCGTATAATGAGTAGCCTGGCAATTATCCCGAACCACTGGCTGTGATACTTTCTATGACTCAGTGAGGTAAGAAGCCGGTGTTTCATCAGATTAGGCAACCTATCAGAATGTGTAACGGAAGTGACGCTCCGTCGCTGCCATCTTGCTACACCCCGCACTCCTCTATGATAAGAATATACTGAGAAGGGGGAAAGCGGACATCTTGTTACACCCACCAGAGTTTTGCCATTTACACTTATTTTTAACAGTAAAGTGAGTTTATATAGTGAAATACAGAACTTAGAACTCCGTCTGACTGGTTAGATGTTGAATTTTAAAAGCAGCAGCAAGCCTGCTCCTCTCATAGGTTTGCTAATCGGACAGAAGTTCGCTGCTTTTAAAATTCAACCATCACTTTTGGTCACATCCCCTAAAAGTGAAGGACTATAAGTCCCAGCATGAACTCCTGATAACTAATGATGTGACCCCCCTCCCAAATCTAAGCCCCACCCCTTCGATCCCATTTGTTTGCTAGCTTATTGGATGGGCTCATGTTTTAATGTTTATCAGGTAGGAGGAGCAGGCACGCCTCTAGCTGGAGGCGGCCCCGCCCCTGATGTCCTATTGCCTACCTTCTGCTTTAGAGAATAACAAATATACTGTAATGACCGCCTAATATACTGATAATACACTGAAATGGGGGTGTCCGGATCGGTCATGTTCCTCCTATCCCTTATTAAAGTTGTCCACTCCCTCCTCTGAATCCCCCCAGCTACTATATCTGCCCTTTTCCCTCTCAGTACGTGTTGCTATACACATATATCTGGGCTCGATGGTTTCAACTTCAGCGATTTTAGAGACAATGAACCTCTCCTGTGGGCATCCCTGGTGGACACGGGTGGGCATGCTCGGGGGGCTGCACTGATAATCAATCAGCGCAGACTCCCCCCCCCCGTCAGAAGAGCAGCCAATCGGCTCTCCTCTACTCGCGTCCATCAGTGCGAGTGGAGGAAAAGCCGATAAATGTCTCTTCCTGTTTACACTGTCATTGGACACAGTTGATCACATGGTAAAGAGCTTACGTCAGAGACTCTTTACTGAGATCGGTGATGCAGTGTGTCAGACTGACACACCACACCAACAATCGCCATGCTGCACGCCCCCACGATCGCGGCTTATCCTGCTGGATGACATATGACGTCCAGTCAGGATATCTTAACCACTTTGTAAACATCATTCCGCTATATGGCGGGCAGGAAGTAGTTAATCACTGCCTGGTATAGGCTAACGCAATGATATGGGTGTGGTTTTAATTTGTCACCTCAAATTCGCTTTGGTTTCCCTTCATCCCTTACTGTAAATGGCCAGCTTGGCTTCAGAAATGCCCCACCACTTCTCTGTGAATCCCCTAGCAACCCACCTCCACCCTCCTCCCCTCCCTCTACCGGCTAAAAGAGGACGCGTTTCTCTATAAACATAAGATTGGTGGGCGTGACTTGCTACCCCTGCGTGACAGGCTCCTCACCACTATCCCCAGTTTCTCCTCCCCCCACACTCTCCACTTGGCAGGAAGAAGTAATCATGGCTGCGGCTGACAGTGACGATCCTGTGTATCCTATCGCTGTTTAAACAATAAGGGCCTCTAACAGTGCACAGTAAAGGGAGCCTTTACAATGTATGCCTGAGGAGGGGCCCCTGAAAGTATGCACTGAGCCCCCCTCATAATGAGAACTATCAGGGGTCCCTTTTTATCAGGCTTAAAGCATATGGTCCCCTTACAACCGGTCCAACACACACCTGAAGAAAGGAGAAAAGACAAGCTGCCTCCAATCTTCCCTCATAGCTGGTCCAACACACACACCTGAAGAAAAGAGGAAAGACTACTGCCTCCACACACCTGCAGAAAAGAGAAAAGTCTACTGGCCTCCAACCTCCCCTCACAGCCGGTCCAATGCACACTTGCAGAAAAGAGAAAAGACAAACTGCCCAAAGGCTGCAACAGAGATGGTACTTTACCCCATATCTTACAACTAAATTCTCCAGGGAAACATCAGATGAGTGTTGGAGGGGATGTGGGCAGATGGGCATATTGCATCACATGATGTGGTCCCGTCTCCATCTTCGAAGCTTCTGGGCAGCAGTGTTCAAACTCATTTCAAACATCATGAGATATCCTCGTAAGCCAGATGTAGCTCTGGTCATTCTAAACATAAATGCTCATGACATACATATCTCCATAAGCCCAGGTTCACACTGAGCTGCGGTAATGAATCCGTGCGAGTTCAGCTGAACTTGCACAATTTCACTCCTGCATGTCAGTCCCAATTTTGGCCGCGATTTCACAGACATCTGTGCAGGCTTCTGCACAGATGTCAATGGAAATCGCACCCTGAAATCGCAAAAAGTAGTACAGAAACTACTTTTTTAAATCGGTGCGTTTAGGACAGTGCCATTGCTAGCCATTGCCGCCAATTTGACATGTCAAATCGCATATCAAAACTTACCAGTGTGAACCAGGGCTAAGGCCAATTTGTATGCAAATTCTATATACCGCTAGAGCTACAATACTGAGAAATAGGATGAGGTCCCTAAAATTAGAGAAATCATCAGGCAAGTTAATGAGGTTGACATCTTCGAACAATTAATGGCTTCCAAGGAGGGTAAGATGGTAAAATTTGAACAACTATGGCGACCTTGGTGCTCGCACTTTAAAATTAATTGATTACCACAAACAGCATCAGGGTTCACAATTTGTACACATTATTTCTTTGTTCCTTCTGTTACTTACCCTTTTGGAGTTACCGTTCTAAGTGTGTATTAACTCAATCTGAACAATATGTTTTCCCTCTTCCCCATTCCCCTATTTTTTTCCCTTATTTTCCCCCTTTATCTCTTTTGCAGAGATATCCGCACCCAAATTCGCATAGGTGTAAACCCAGTCTCAAGGCTAATTGTTAAAAAGAGGCTCCGGCCTCCAAGACGTCAAACAATCTTTGGCATCCACAGTAACTTTATGGGACATACTAAAAGGAATGACAGAATGGAATGCCCATAGACTTTAACAGGAAGATGGAATGCCCATAGAGAGTAATGGAACAAAGTGGAATGCCCATAGAGAATAATGGAAAAAAAATTCTATTTCTGACAGACTCTTTAGACATATCATCAATTTCTTTTTTTAAAACCTACTTTTAAATATCAGTGGCCATGTTTAATATTGAGATTAGGTGGAATTATTGTTGTTTTTATGGCATAACAAAGGTGAATGACAGAAGGGAATGTCCATAGATTATAATGGGAAGTAAAATCTAAACTCATTTGCAGGCAAATCTGAGAGACATAGCAATTCCACCTTTCCCACAGCTGTTCCTCAAGTAGAATAGCAGATTGTAAGATTGAGATTGTTTGGGATTACAGCTGTTTTCTATGGAATGACAGATAAATAATAGAAAGGAATGCCCATAGAGTATAATGGGAAGCAAGATGTGACCTGGAGTCAGAACCATTAGTCATATCAGATCAATCTTTAGCAGACATACTCTCTATGTTCAGTGGTGATGTCCAAATTTCACATTAAGTGGGATTATTATTGTTTTCTATGGAATGACAAACATATGACAGAATGGAATGCCCATTGAGTATAATGGGAAGCGAGATGTGACCTGGAGTCAGAACCATTGGTCATATCAGATCAATCTTTAGCAGACATACTCTCTATGTTCAGTGATGATGTTCAAAATTGAGATGAAGCGGGATTGTTATTGTTTTCTACGGAATGACAAACATATGACAGAATGGAATGCCCATAGAGTATAATGGGAAGCAAGATGTGACCTGGAGTCAGAACCATTGGTCATATCAGATCAATCTTTAGCAAACATACTCTCTATGTTCAGTGGTGATGTCCAAATTTCACATTAAGTGGGATTATTATTGTTTTCTATGGAATGACAAACATATGACAGAATGGAATGCCCATTGAGTATAATGGGAAGCGAGATGTGACCTGGAGTCAGAACCATTTGTCATATCAGATCATCTTTAGCAGACATACTCTCTATGTTCAGTGATGATGTTCAAATTTGACATTAAGTGGGAATATTAATGTTTTCTATGGAATGACCAACATATGACAGAAGGGAATGCCCATAGCGTATAATAGGAAGTAAAATTCTAAACTCATTTGCAGGCAAATCTGAGAGACATAGCAATTTATCCTTTACCACAGCTGTTCTTCAAGTAGAGTAGCAGATTATAAGATTGAGATTTTTTGGGATTACAGCTGTTTTCTATGGAATGACAGATAAATAATAGAAAGGAATGTCCATAGAGTATAATGGGAAGCAAGATGTGACCTGGAGTCAGAACCATTGGTCATATCAGATCAATCTTTAGCAGACATACTCTTTATGTTCAGTGGTGATGTCCAAATTTCACATTAAGTGGGTTTATTATTGTTTTCTATGGAATGACAAACATATGACAGAATGGAATGCCCATAGAATATAATGGGAAGCGAGATGTGACCTGGAGTCAGAACCATTGGTCATATCAGATCAATCTTTAGCAGACATACTCTCTATGTTCAGTGATGATGTTCAAAATTGAGATGAAGCGGGATTGTTATTGTTTTCTACGGAATGACAAACATATGACAAAATGGAATGCCCATAGAGTATAATGGGAAGCAAGATATGACCTGGAGTCAGAACCATTGGTCATATCAGATCAATCTTTAGCAGACATACTCTCTATGTTCAGAGGTGATGTCCAAATTTCACATTAAGTGGGATTATTATTGTTTTCTATGGAATGACAAACATATGATAGAATGGAATGCCCATAGAGTATAAAGGGAAGCAAGATGTGACCTGGAGTCAGAACCATTGGTCATATCAGATCAATCTTTAGCAGACATACTCTCTATGTTCAGTGGTGATGTTTAAATTTGACATTAAGCGGGATTATTATTGTTTTCTATGGAATGACAAACATGACAGAATGGAATGCCCATAGATTATAATGAGAAGCAATATGTGACCTGGAGTCAGAACCATTGGTCATATCAGATCAATCTTTAGCAGACATACTCTCTATGTCCAGTGGTGATGTCCAAATTTCACATTAAGTGAGATTATTATTGTTTTCTATGGAATGACAAACATATGACAGAATGGAATGCCCATAGAGTATAATGGGAAGCAAGATGTGACCTGGAGTCAGAACCATTGGTCATATCAGATCAATCTTTAGCAGACATACTCTCTATTAGGGATGAGCTTTGAGTCGAACTCATGTTCGACTCGAACATCAGCTGTTCGCAAGTTCGCTGAACAGCGAACAATTTGGAGTGTTCGCGGCAAATTCGAATGCTGCGGAACACCCTTTAAAAGTCTATGGGAGAAATCAAAAGTGCTAATTTTAAAGGCTTATATGCATGGTATTGTCATAAAAAGTGTTTGGGGACCTGGGTCCTGCCCCAGGGGACATGGATCAATGCAAAAAAAAGTTTTAAAAACAGCCGTTTTTTCGGGAGCAGTGATTTTAATAATGCTTAAAGTGAAACAATAAAAGTGTAATATTCCTTTAAATTTCGTACCTGGGGGGTGTCTATAGTATGCCTGTAAAGGGGCGCATGTTCCCCGTGTTTAGAACAGTCTGACAGAAAAATTACATTTCAGAGCGGCACAGTGGTGTAGTGGGTAGCACTTTCGCCTAGCAGTAAGAAGGGTCGCTGGTTCGAATCCCAACCAAGACACTACCTGCCTGGAGTTTGCATGTTCTCCCTGTGCCTGCGTGGGTTTCCTCCGGGTACTCCGGTTTCCTCCTACACTCCAAAGACATGCTGGTAGGTTAATTGGATCCTGTCTAAATTGTTCCTAGTATGTATGAATGCAAGTTAGGGACCTTAGATAGTAAGCTCCTTGAGGGTAGGGACTGATGTGAATGTATAATGTATATGTAAAGCGCTGCGTAAATTGACGGCGCTATATAAGTACCTGAAATAAATAAATAAATAATAAAGGAAAAAAAGTAATTTAAAACTACTTGCGGCTATTAATGCATTGCCGGTCCGACAATACACATAGAAGTTCATTGATTAAAAATGGCATGGGGGTTCCCCACAGGGGAACCCCGAACCAATATTTAAAAAAAAAATGACGTGGGGGGCCCTTCAGGTCTGGTATGGATATTAAGGGGAACCCCAGCCAAATTTTTTTTAAAAAGACGTGGGGGTCCCCCTAAATTCTATACCCCAAAGCACCCTCCCAATGTTGAGGGCATGTGGCCTGGTACGGTTCAGGAGGGGGGGGCGCTCTCTCGTCCCCCCCCTCTTTTCCTGTGGCCTGCCAAGTTGCGTGCTCGGATAAGGGTCTGGTATGGAATTTAGGGGGACCCCCCACGTCATTAAAAAAAAATGTATTTTTTTTGTTTCTGCTATAAAATTTTGATAGCAATTTCTTTTCATAAATTTTGGCACAAATTTATACTGCTGCATATCTTTGGTAAAAATAAACCTAATCGGTGTATATAATTAGGTCTGTGTGAAAGGTATGGAGTGCACAAGCTATGGTACCAATCTCTAAAAATTTATCACACCTAATGTACTGATGGCCTATCTCATTTCTTGAGAACCTAACAAGCCAAGACAGTACCAATACCCCCCAAATGGCCCATTTTTGGAAAATAGACAGTCCAAGATATTTAGTAAAAGGCATGGTGAGTTTTTAGAAGTTGTAAGTTTTTCCCAAAATTCTTTGTAAAATCAAGCTTTTTTTTTCAGTTTTTTTTTCACAAAATTACATTGTTAGCAGGTTATTTATCAAACACAGCATATGCATACCACAAATCACACACCAAAATACATTCTGCTACTCTTTCTGAGTATGATGATACCACATGTGTGAGACTTTTACACAGCGTGACCACATACAGAGGCCCAACATGCAGGGAGCACCTTTAGGCATTATAGGAGCATAAATTAATAATTTCCTGACTACCTCTTGCACTTTTAAAGGCCCTGGAGCACCAGGACAATGGAAATGCCCCAAAAATAACCCCAATTTTGAAAGAAAACACCCCAATGTATATTCTAGGAGGCATAATAAGTCTTTTGAACATGTCATTTTTTTTTGAAAATTTGGAAAGAACATGAAAATGCATTTTTTAATTTTTTTTTAACAAAGCTGTCCATTTATACAATATTTCTAACACATAGCATGTACATAACAAAAATAACACCACAGATTCTCCTACTCCTCCTGAGTATGGTGATACCACATGTGGGCGACTTTTCCACAGCCTGGCCACATACAGAGACCCAACATGCAGGGAGCACTGTCAGGTGTTCTAGGGGCATACATTTCAAATCTAATTTGACTACCTATTACACTTTTGGGAGGCACTGTAGTGGCATGGATAAGAACTGATGTGGCATGGATGAGCATGAATGGGATGGATGAGCCGTGGATGGGGATGACTGAGCATGGTTGAGCCATGAATGTGGATGCCTGAGCATGGATGGGATGACTGGGCATGAATGGGTATGGCTGGTTAGGGCTGTGTATGGCTAAGTATGGATGGGATGGCTTTGTAAGGCTGAGTATGGTTGGGTATTGCTGGGTATGGCTGAGTATGGATGGGGGTGGATGGGATGCCTGAGCATGGATGGGTGGATGAATGCTGCAACGGGCACAGAGCAGCGCTGTGGGAACTACAGATCCAGCCCACAGCGTGATGCACCCGATCTCTCCCCTCTCCGTTCACACTGTGCCGATTGGTACAGAGAGGGGAGAGAGAAACCAGACATGATGCTGGTTTGTTAACAAGTGATTGCTCCGTCATTTGTCGGAGCAATCACGTGGTAAACAGCTGCTGTCAGCCGTGATCCATGATGCGCCGGGTCCGGTCATGGATACTCCTGTGTGTGCGCCTGCGATTCTGGGGGGACATCATAGTAGGCCCTCCCTGAGTTATCGAGCCACGCTGTAGCCATCATTTGGCAATAGTGAGTTTGTTAAAGGGTTAAATCAAGGTGTGATACTTATGCAGTGTAGCCAGAATACTTCTTTTAAGATTGCATCCAATAGAGACCTCCTCAATTTTGCAAAAAACACACATCAAAAAAAATTGAAGATGCAATCCCAATCTTTGCAATATTCTCTTTAATTGAAATATTCATATACATTGCAGGTAATCTGAGATCAGCGACTGCACAGTTTCGACCATAACATGTTCTTCATCAAGCAGCACGTGTACTTGATGAAGAACATTGTTATGTTCGAAACTGTGCATTCGCTTATCTCAGATTACCTGTAATGTATATGATTGTTTGAAGTAAAGAGAATATTGCAAAGATCGGGATTGCATCTTCAATTTTTATACGTAAAAAAACTGTCTTAAATAAAGGCAAAGCCTTTAAATGAGGCTGTTGTCTCAGATGGAATATATGTCCCTTTTAAATAGCTACGGTATATCTTTCAGGTTTGCCTGCAAAAGAGTTGATATATATTATACTTTATGGGCATTTCCTTCTTTCATTCCTTAGAAAACAATTATAACCCAATTTGTCTTGATTTTAAATATTGCCACTGAATTTGGAGAGTATATCTGCTAAAGATTTATTTGATATGTTGAATGGTTGTGACTCCGGGTCACATCTTACTTCCCATTATAGTCTATGGGCATTCCTTTCTATCATTTATCTGTCATTCCATAGAAAACAACTGTAATCCCAAATAATCTCAATTTTAGAATCTGCTACTCTACTTGAGGAACACCTGTGGGAAAGGTGAAGTTGCTATGTCTCTTAGATTTGCCTGCAAACGAGTTTATATTTTTCTTCCCATTATACTCTATGGGCATTCCCTTCTGTCATTCACCTTTGTCATTCCATAGAAAACAATATTAATCCCGCGTCTTCTCAATTTTGAACATCACCACTAAACATAAAGAGTATGTCTACTAAAGATTGATCTGATATGTCCAATGGTTCTGACTCCAGGTCACATCTTGCTTCCCATTATACTCTATGGCAGTGGTTCTCAACCCCTGTCCCCAAGACCCACTAACAGGCCAGATTTTAAGCATTACCTTGGAGAGATGCAGACTAGAATATTTCAATCACTGAGCAGCAAATGATATCACCTGTGATGTATTTCAGTTATTCTGCAAAACTGGCCTGTTAGTGGGCCCTGAGGACAGGAGTTGAGAACCACTGCTCTATGGGCATTCCTTTCTATTATTTATCTGTCATTCCTTAGAAAACAGCTGTAATCCCAAATAATCTCAATTTTACAATCTGCTACTCTACCCAAGGAACAGCTGTGGGAAAGGACAAATTGCTATGTCTCTCAAATTTGCCTGCAAATGAGTTTAGATTTTACTTACCATTATACTCTATAGGCATTCCATTCTGTCATATGTTTGTCATTCCATAGAAAACAATAATAATCCCGCTTAATGTCAAATTTGGACATCAACACTGGACATAGAGAGTATGTCTGCTAAAGATTGATCTGATATGAGCAATGGTTCTGACTCCAGGTCACATCTTGCTTCCCATTATACTCTATGGGCATTCCTTTCTATTATTTATCTGTCATTCCATAGAAAACAGCTGTAATACCAAATAATCTCAATCTTACAATCTGCTACTCTACTTGAGGAACAGCTGTGGGAAAGGTGAAATTGCTATGTCTCTCAGATTTGCCTGCAAATGAGTTTATATTTTACTTCCTATTATACTCTATGGGCATTCCATTCTGTCATATGTTTGTCATTCCATAGAAAACAATAATAATCGCGCTTAATGTCAAATTTGGACATCACCACTGGACATAGAGAGTATGTCTGCCAAAGATTGATCTGATATGAGCAATGGTTCTGACTCCAGGTCACATCTTGCTTCCCATTATACTCTATGGGCATTCATTTCTATTATTTATCTGTCATTCCATAGAAAACAGCTGTAATCCCAAAAAATCTCAATCTTACAATATGCTATTCTACTTGAGGAACAGCTGTGAGAAAGGTGAAATTGCTATGTCTCTCAGATTTGCCTGCAAATGAGTTTATATTTTACTTCCCATTATACTCTATGGGCATTCCATTCTGTCATGCCATAAAAAAAAAACAATAATCCCACCTAATCTCAATATTAAATATGGCCACTGATATTTAAAAGTAGGTTTAAAAAAAAATGATATGTCTAAAGAGTCTATCACAAATTGAATTTTTTTTTCAATTATTCCACTTTGTTCCATTATTCTCTATGGGCATTCCATCTCCCTGTTAAAGTCTATGGGCATTCCATTCTGTCATTCCTTTTAGTATGTCCCAACTTTATTGCGTGATAGCATATGCCTATTATATATCATCTCTTTGGTCTTATAAGTTTGTTCTATGCAATGTCACTAGCCCTTACAATTGCAAAAGTCATGTTTGTTATATGCATTGTTCCATCTGTTTATTGTGAAAATATTCAATAAAAACCTGTTGAATTAACCTCTTGCCGACCAGCCGCCGTATAACGAGTTGCCTGGCACTCATCCCGACCCACTGGCTGTGATACTTTCTATGACTCAGTGAGGTAAGAAGCCGGTGTTTCATCAGATTAGGCGACCCATCAGAATGTGTAACGGAAGTGACGCTCCATCGCCGCCATCTTGCTACACCCCGCACTCCTCCATAGTAAGGATACACTGAGAAGGGAGAAAGCGGACATCTTGTTACACCCACCGGAGTTTTGCATTTTACACTTATTTTTAACAATAAAGTGAGTTTATATATTGAAACACAGTACTTAGAACTCCGTCTGACTGGTTAGATGTTGAATTTTAAAAGCAGCAGCAAGCCTGCTCCTCTCATAGGTTTGCTAATCAGACAGAAGTTCGCTGCTTTTAAAATTCAACATCTAACCAGTCAGATGGAATTATAAATACTGTATTTTACTGTATAAACTCACTTTACTGTTAAAAATAAGTGTATATGCAAAACCCCGGTGGGTGTAACAAGATGTCCGCTTTTTCTCTCCTCAGTGTATCCTTACTATGGAGGAGTGCGGGGTGTAGCAAGGTGGGGGCGACGAAACGTCACTTCTGTTACACATTGCGACGAAACAATCCCCCACTAGCAGCTGCGTGGCTCACAATTAGCGTGGAGGAGGGGGAGGTGCACTGCCTGAGCGGGGGTAATCTTTGCCATGCATCACGGCTGATGGCATATGTACTCCCCCTACGCTGCTTCTGCAGCATAAGGACGAGCAGTTGGGGGGGGGTCGCTAAAAACAGAACAGCCTGTGCACACACCTATGAGGACAAGCAGCTGTGTCTGTGCAGCCGTGCGTCCTAAGGGCCCGTTCAAACCAGAACGCAGTGCGGTAATGTGTTGCCTGTGGTGATTTTACGATCAGCTGTTGTGGAGGCTTAAAATCCGCCTGTGCAGCTTCAGAAGTGAAGAAAGGTTGTGGGTGGGAGGCGCAATTGAAATCTGGGATGGGGGGTGGGGCACAGCCGGCCTAGATCCGCCCATGGTTACCTCCGCGCTCTAGCTGGCAAATCGCAGACTGAGCTTCCTTCAGAGTGACGCACTAAGATAAACGGCTTCTGGCTGCGCGCTCACACCTGATTGGCGGTCTCTGTAGCAGGCTCCGCCACTTCATTTCTGCTGCCTATCAGCTCGTAGCTATTGTGCGCATGCGCCGTGTCTCCGACACAACAGCTGAGCGTAAACTCAGCTGTTGTGCTGTGCCGTAGGGCGCATGCGCCATTCGTCCCGGGCACTTCTCAATAGAACACTTATCAAGAATTCCTAGAGCGGTGTTCACTCCTTCCTCACTTCTCAATAGAGAAGGATTGGGGTCAAGTAAGTAAAACGGGGGGCTCGGGGGACTGCAGCACCACAGAAGGTTTTTCACCTTAATACATAGAATGCATTAAGGTGGAAAAACCATCAGGGTTTACATCCACTTTAAAGGGGTTGTAAAGGTAATTTTTTTTTCTTTAAAAATAACAAACATGTTATACTTACCTTCACTGTGCAGCTCGTTCTGCACAGAGTGGCCCCGAACCAGCTTTTCTGGGGTCCCTCGGCGGCTGTCTCAGCTCCTCCCCGCAATAACTAACCACCTTAATGCGAGCTCCCTCGCATGGTGGTTAGTTATTGCGGGCGCGCTCCCGTGATACAGCCGGCGGCTATAGCCGCTCGCTGTATCACTCGGCCCCGCCCCCCGGCGCGCCGTGTCATTGAATGTGATTGACAGCAGCGCCAATGGCTGCGCTGCTTTGAATCCATCCACTATAGCCAATCAGCGACCAGGCTGATCGGCTGAATGGAGGTCGGGAACGAGCAGGCGAGTTTTTGAGGTGTCAGGTAAGTAAAACGGGGGGGGGGGGGGCTGGGGGCGGCGGTATTATCAAAAGTTTTTTCACCTTAATGCATAGAATGCATTAAGGTGAAAAAATTTATACCGTTGCAACCCCTTTAATGTATGGTGTTGCTATCATTGTTTTATAGATTATTAATACCGTCCCTTTTTGATAGATTTTTTTATCATTATTAAATGATTCGTTTTTAAATTCATTTAAATTAAGTCAAAGTATTAATTTAAATGAAATGAAATAATTTTAATGATTGAATTAAATATTGTTAAATCTATTAAAGTATAAAGGAAATTATAGGAAAGTGAAGACCCCTCCCGCAGCTGGCTGCTGATGCGACTCCTCCATGCGGGAGGCTCATGCTTGGACCTGTAGTTCCTCACTAATTGCGGGGGGGTCATATCTTCAGCTCTGCGGGGTTCATTTGGGGGGGGGAGTCACATCCTTATTTATCAGGGGTTCATGCTGGGAACTGTAGTCCTTCACTTTTGGAGGGGGGGTCACATCCCCTAAAAGTGAAGGACTATAAGTCCCAGCATGAACTCCTGATAACTAAGGATGTGACTCCCCCCACCCCCAAATCTAAGCCCCACCCCTTTGATCACATTTGTTTGTTAGCTTATTGGGGGGGGGCTCATGTTTTAATGTTTATCAGGTAGGAGGAGCAGGCACGCCCCTAGCTGGAGTCAGCCCCGCCCCTGATGTCCTATCGCCTACCTTTTGCTGTAGAGAATAACAAATATACTGTAATGACCGCCTAATATACTAATAATACGATGATATGGGGGTTTCTGGATCAGTAATGTTCCTCCTATCCCTTATTAAAGATGTCCGCTCCCTCCTCTGAATCCCCCCAGCCACTATATCCGCCCTTTTCCCCCTCAGTACGTGTTGCTATACACATATATCTGGGCTCGGTGTTTTTAACTTCAGAAACGCAGCGACAATGAACCACTCCTGTGGTCCTGGGTGGGCATCCCTGGTGTACACGGGTGGGCATCCACGGGGGGCTGCACTGATAATCAATCAGCGCAGACCCCCCCCCCCCGCCAGAAGAGCAGCCAATCGGCTCTCCTCTACTCGAGTCCTTCAGTGTGAGTGGAGGAAAAGCCGATAAACGTCTCTTCCTGTTTACGCTGTCATTGGACACAGCTGATCACATGGTAAAGAGCCTATGTCAGAGGCTCTTTACCAAGATCGATGATGCGGTGTGTCAGATTGACACACCACACAAACAATCGCCATGCTGCGCGCGATCGCGGCTTATCCTGTTGGACATCATATGGTATGGGATAACACGATGATATGGGTGTGGTTTTAATTTGTCACGTATCTCGCATTCGCTTTGGTTTCCCTTCATCCCCTACTGTAAATGGCCGACTTGGCTTCAGAAATGCCCCCCTCACTTCTCTGTGAATCCCCTTGCGACCCACCTCCACCCTTCTCCCCTCCCTCTACCGGCGGAAAGAAGACGTGTTTCCCTATAAACATAAGTTTGGTGGGCGTGACTTGTTTCCCCTGCGTGACGGGCTCCTCGCCCCTATCCCTAGTTCCCCCCCCCCACACTCTCCACCTGGCAGGAAGAAGTGATCATGGCTGCAGCTGACAGGGACGATTCTGTGTATCCCATTGCTGTTTAAGCAATAAGAGCCTCTAACAGTGCACAGTAAAGGGAGCCTTTACCATGTATGCCTGAGGAGGGGCCCCTGAAAGTATGCACTGAGGCCCCCCCATAATGATAACTATCAGGGGTCCCTTTTTATCAGGCTTAAAGTGTATGGGCCCCCTGCTATGTGGGAGGATGTTACCCTTTAAAAGAAAAGTATGGGTTTTTTTTTTCTGTTAATCATACTTACCTCGGTGGATAGAGCATCGGACCGATGCTGCAGCTGTCCCCCGGCGTCTCTACACTGAGAACCGAGCCACCGAACATTGCTGATGGCTCGGTTCTCACTCCTCCCTGAGCAGAGCGATGCTGACTCTCAGTCAGCATTGCTCCTGCTCTCCTTCTCCGCGCTCATTGGAGTGATGAGCTGTGGAGGGTCGGGGAGCGGCCGTTTTAGCGGCTCGCTGAGACTGCCATCAGTCAAGGCAGCTGGCGGACTTGGGAAGTCGGGATGATGCGCTGCCTCGACTGATGGCAGTGACGTCAGCGGAGAGCGGTTTCAGACCGCTCTCCGCTGAAAACGGGTCACAGGCGTGCAAAACTGATTGCACTCTTGTGACCCTTAGGAGAAGCCTAGCCTAAAAAGCTCAGGCTTGACTTCTCCTTTAAGCCTGAGAAGGAGGGGCCCCTGAAAGTATGCACTGAGCCTCCTCCCCCACCATGATAAGAAGAATCAGGGGCCCCTTTTTATCAGGCATAAAACATATGGGCCTCCATGCTGAGTGTGCTGTGTGGGAGGACGTTATCCTTTTAACCCTGAGAAGGAGGGGCCTCCGATAGTAAGCAGTGTGGGGGCCATGTTCTGTTCTTTTTTAATAGATTTTGGTAGAGAAGGGCTAACAGCCCACTTTTAGAAATGTCACTCCCTGTCCTAGAGACACAACAGGAAGTGGGAGGAACCTCTCCTCCCATTAGCTGTCACCAGAATGGGTGTCCCCGTTGGAAGATTTCCATTTGCCTCCTGCTGTGGTGACAATGCAAAAATTTTGGATTTCTCCCCTCGCTGTCTTTCTTGTGGTCACAGGTACAAATAAAGGGGGGGTTTCAGATAGCAATAAAAGCCTGACAGAGAGGCTAATCCTCCCCCACCCTTTACAAAACTAAAAGGTTTTGCCTTAGCCGTGTTCCCCAACTCTTTTTTTTCAGTCAGCCTTCTAGATAGTCCTGGGGCACAGCAATCTAAAATGTCATGTATGACACAGAGGTGCCTTGTATTTGTATAATATTTAGGTCAGTGAGCAGTATGTAGTGGTAGGATAGGTCACTATGTGGTAGGGGGGCGGGCAGTGAGCACTATGTAACTAGGGGATAGTTTAATGGCATTTTTATTTTTATCAAAAGTTTTTTTACTAGTAATGGTGGCGAGCTGCGATTTTTATTGTGACTGCGATATTGCGGACATATCGGACACTTTTGACACATTTTTGGGATCATTCACATTTATACAGTGATCCGTGCTATAAAAATGCATTGATTACTGTGTAAATGTGACTGGCAGGGAAGGGGTTAACACTAGGGGGCGATCAAGGGGTAAAATGTGTGTGTCCTAGGGAGGTGATTCTAACTGTGGGGGGAGGGGACTGACTGGGGGAGATGACCGATCGGTGTCCCTATGTACAAGGGACACACCATCGGTCTCCTCTCCTCTGACAATTCTACCCCTTAGAAACAAATAGCACCCTTCCGGGTCTGCCATTCTCTCTTCCGGGCTGAACCTTACTCCTCTAGCAAATCCTATAGCCACCCCCTTTGCTCGTTTGGTTGGGGAATCCCCGTAATACCAGATTGGGAAGCCATGTGAAAAAATTTTAAGATTAGAATCCTGAGCGATATGCGTCTCCTGTACTAGGACCACTTTAGGGTACTTTAACTCTCTTAAGATGTTAAACCTTTTCATGGGGTTATTATCCCACGTACATTATATGAAATGATTTTTAACATAGACATCCTGTCTCTGTCCTTGTTTGCCCCTCTTTTCCTAAATGGGCTCTCTAAAGTCAATGGGAATAAGACCCTTATACCACCCCCTGTCATATAGGTTGGAGAGAAACCGCTATCCCACCCTCCCTCCCGCCTCCCTCCCCTCCGCTCCCCTATTGGGGGCTTTTGGCCATCTCATGGCCCCTGGATCATCGGCACTCCATCTCACTCTTACCCGCCGGATTCCCCCCCCCCCCCCAGGAGGTTGAGCTCCTACTGTGGTGCACCAACAGGCCGCTGCCCCTCTTTTCAGGAGTGCCCCTTGCCCGCCCTACTCCCCCCCCCCCCCCCCTCCCACGACGGTCAACCCCATCTCTTTCTCATTCCTCGTTACTCCCCCCAGTTCCCCCAACCCCTCATGTCCGAACCCCTGTTTCCTCTTAAGTTTTCTTTTTTGTTAATTTCTGATTCTTCCTTATCGGGTGCCAATGTTGATGTTCCCCCAGTTTAGCTGGGTTATCCTGTGCTTCCCACCAGCCTGGTATCTCCACTGGTTGGATATCCAATTTCATACAAAATTTTTCTCGAATCGTCTTCCAGGGCAGCATCCGAGAGATAGGCTCCTCCTCCCTAAAACAGGAAACATATTAGTCCACCATTATAAATTTCACAGTCTTACTTGTGTGCCTCAGTTGTTTGTGTTTCCTCCGTACCCACAGGAGCTGCAAGACGTTTGTTATTTTTTCACTTGTCTCTGTGCTTGTTGCAGGAGACCCCCTGCCAACATCCCATACAGCCCAATGGGCCTTGGGAGGGCGAGCAGGCGCAGCACTGAGCAACTTTGCTCAAGCCTGAGATTTCGCCCCTACTGAAGTGTCTGCAATCATCCCCCCAGGCTGCAGGAGGACTCTGTCACCCCCCCCCCATGCCGCTGCTCTAGGTTCTGTGTTTGTTTCAACAAGCACCCCCCTCACTGGCTTTCCGGGAAAACTGGGGCCCGCCCGATACATCAAATGCATTAGATGGCCGCCCCCCCCTCGCCGCCGCCGCCGCAGCAGCAGCGAATAACGGCATAGCGACAGAGGATCAGGTAAGGGGGTTTTTACCTTCTATCCAGGTCCCTGGTGGCCGCGGCCGATACCCCAAGGCAACTGATCCGGCACCCGCTCTCCGGGCGGCGCAGCAGCGTCCTCTCCGCCGCACAGGCCGCTACATGGAGCCTGGGGGTGTACCAAGATGGCGGCGGGAGGAGGTTCCGCTTCCGGGTGGTGGCCATTTTCCCGTAGCCTATCTCCAGGAGGAGATAGAGCGGGACGCACAGGACACCCAGGGGCGGGAATTTTAGAGAAAAAAAAAGGGAAAAACAATAATAACAGAAATTGGAATACAAATACAATTTTCAATGCTACCCTTCCTACCAATATTATGGGTATACTACAACGCAGCGGCATGTGCAGGTGTGTCCACCAACCTGCACGGGGTCAGCCGGGGGCGGGGCCGGAGCTTATGCAGGAAGCAGTTAAAAAGGCCCTCTAAGCAGAGGATCCTGGTGGCTGATCATGTCTGACGCTTCCCCACCCTGCCCTGCAGATCCTGCAAGTCAGGACAGCTCCAAGGTAAGCCAGAATACTCTTGAATTACCTCTCTACAAGACTGCCTACCTACAGGCAGTCTTTGACCACCTGTCTCACGGGGATTTTTGTTCACTTTGCTTGCTTCTAGGCAAAGACCCCTGAGGAAAGGAAGGTTAAAGGCAAAACATGTGCCTCATGCAGCCACAGGCTTTCCCCAGATTGGAAAAAGCCCCTGTGTCAGAAATGCATACACAAAATGGTGGCAAAAGAATCACAGGGATTTTTGAAAGACCTGCGCAATTCTTTTAAGAAAGAAATTCAGAGCACCATGGCGCCATTACGCTCAGCTATTGAAAAATTAAAAAACGCCATCAAGTGTCGCTCAGGCCAGTATCCCATCTACCAGCGGAACACACATTCCGAGGGATAACAAGGTACAGGCAGAACAAGAGGTGGATTCAGATGAATCCGAGCAATCTGAATCAGAAGACGGTATCTGTTCAGACTCAGAGGAGGAAGATGACACGACAGACTGCAACCTGTTTCCCTCAGAGGATACAGACAGTCTTCTCAAAGCCATCACTGACACTCTAGGCATTAAAGAACAGAAAACCGCAGAACTCACTATACATGACAGAATGTACAAGGGGCTACAGCCCAAGAAGCCAAAAACGTTCCCTGTACACCAAACCCTTAAAGACATAGTCAAAAAAGAATGGGAAGACCCAGAGAAAAAGCTTTTTATACCCGCCACAATCAGACGCAGATACCCGTTTGCGGAAGCAGACATCAAAACCTGGGCTAAATGCCCCAAGGTGGATGCCTCTCTGGCAAAAATTACGAACAAATCTGACTTGGCATTTGACGACGCAGGTACCCTAAGCGACCCCATGGACAAGAAAATAGAAGCCCTCCTGAAAAGGGCATGGGAAGCAGGGGAGGCAAACCTAAATCCGGCTATTGCTTCCACCTGCACAGCCCGAACCTTGCTAATCTGGTTAACCCAGCTGCAAGAGCTACTGGAAAACGACACACCCAGGGAAGAACTAATAAAAACCATCCCCACACTAACTAGAGCGGCAGCTTTCTTAGCAGATGCTTCAGCAGAAACTGTCAGAATATCCTCTAGGACCACGGCACTACTGAACTCTGCCCGCAGAGCTCTGTGGTTAAAATCTTGGGGGGGGGATGCCCCTTCCAAGAACCGTTTATGTGGGATCCCATTCACTGGAGACCTACTGTTTGGTCCTGAGCTAGAAACAGTCCTGGATAGGACTGCAGCAAAAAATAAGGGGTTCCCTCAAACCAAGAAGCTACAAGGGAAGTCGCCCTTTCGGCATTTCAAGAAATGTAATAAGCCAGGGGCAAAAAAGCGCTGGGGTCAACAAAACAAGAAAGGCAAAGGTGAATTCATCCTCAAGCCTAATACCCAAAAGAACAAAAAACAATGACTGCCTTCAGGTGGGGGGCAGATTGGCGGCTTTCTCCCACCAATGGGAGGAGATAACAGAGAACAAATTCATATTGTGCACCATAGCGGACGGTTACGCAATAGAATTCTCCACCCGCCCCCCAACCAAATACTTAGCGACCATGCTACCAAAGGACAGCAATCAAGCAAAAGTGTTTTTAGAATCCCTGCAGAAACTACTGGATCAGAAGGTGATTCGTCACGTTCCTCAAGAGGAGGAACAAAAGGGCTTCTACTCACACATCTTCGCAAAAAGAAAACCATCAGGCAAACTAAGGCTGATACTAAACCTTAAACCACTCAACTGAGGGATAAAATACAAGAGATTCAGAATGGAATCTATCTATTTGATCAGGAACATCCTACCGCGGGAGACATTCATGGCAACACTAGATTTACAGGATGCCTACCTACATGTCCCCATAAGGGAGGATCACGAAAAGTTCCTAAGGTTCGCAATCCAGGGGCCAGCAGCTACTCTGCACCTACAGTACACAGCTCTCCCCTTTGGAATCTCCTCGGCACCAAGAATATTCTCAAAAATAATGGCGGAAGCACTAAAAGGTCTAAGACAGCAGGGCATTGGTATAATACCATACTTAGATGACCTACTGTTCTTTGCGGATTCAGCAGTAATCTTAGAAAACAACCTGCGCACAAGTATGACCTATCTGCAAAACCTGGGATGGTTAGTAAACGCAGAAAAATCTCAAATGACCCCAAGCCAGAGAGTGGTATACTTGGGATATGTGCTGGACTCCAGACTGTCAAAAATCTTCCTAACAAAGGAAAAGGACGAAAAAATTACACAAGCAATTACCTCCTTGCTAAGGAATCATTCCACAACAATCAGGCACGGAATGTCCATACTAGGACTGATGACGTCTTCCATTCCAGCCATTACCTGGGCACAAATTCACATGCGACCCTTACAGAACTACATTCTGTCCCAGTGGGATGGCAGGCAAGCATCCCTAGACAAGTCAATTCCCGTCCCAGCCACAGTCAAACAAACACTCTACTGGTGGCTCAACCCACTTCGGGTCATCGAGGGGCGCAGATGGGCTCAAGTCAATCCAGTCAGGATCACCACCGATGCAAGCGCCCTAGGATGGGGAGCCCACATGGAAGGGCTGTACTCACAAGGGAAATGGACATCCAAATGGTCACAAGCCTCCTCAAACTTGAGAGAGCTGAAAGCTGTGGGGGAAGCGCTAAAAGCCTTCAAGCCAGCATTACAGGGGACAGCAGAAAGCCGGTAACAAGAGCTATCTATGAGAAAATAAGGAAAAAAATTTGTTTCTTGGTACAAAGACAGACCAACCTCCAATGGTGGGATAATTCCAATAGTTTTGGACTTCCTACAAGATGGTGCAGACAAAAACATATCACCTAGTACCCTGAAAGTACAAGTTGCAGCACTTCCCTCGGTCATGGATACTAGACTAGCGGAGGACCCGATTCCTCATAGCACTTAAAAGATCCAAACCAGCCAAAATGTACAGAACTCCCACCTGGGACATGGGCACGGTACTTAAGGGCTTTCTTTCCCCTCCATTTGAACCTATCGAGGACAGCTCAGACAAAAACCTCGCGCTAAAAACTGCGCTCTTCTGGCCCTAGTATCCGCCAGAAGAGTGAGGGAAATCCAAGCTCTGTCAACAATAGAACCATACTGTCTAATACATCTGGACAAGATAATTCTCTCTCCAGATCCGGCCTTTCTACCCAAGGTCTCTTCTACATTCCACAGAACCCAAAACATCGTCATACCCTCACTTCCAACAACCATGGATAGTAGGAAAAGGGACATATACAGCAAACTAGATGTAAGGAACACGCTCATAACGTATCTCGAAAGAACAAAGGAATGGCGTAGAACGACCTCCCTCTTCGTCCTCTATGCAGGAATCAACAGAGGGAAACAAGCTTCAAAAAGTACCATCAGCAGATGGATAAGGATGGCCATACAGAGTACCTACAAGGCACAGAATCTCACTCCACCTAGTGAAAGCAGAGCGCACACAACTAGAGCCTGGGAAACCTCGGCCGCAGAGAAAGCAGGGGCAACTCCGGAGCAGATCTGCAGGGCAGCGACATGGTCGAGCTTCAGTACTTTCACAAAGCACTACCAGATAGACCAGCTGTCTGACCAAGACCAAGCATTTGGTCGCAAAGTGCTCCAGTCTCTAACGCCACCCTAGTAAGTATTGCTTGATACATCCTCTCGGATGCTGCCCTGGAAGACGATTCGAGAAAACAGTTAGGTACCTGGTAACTCTTTTTCTAAGAAGTCTTCCAGGGCAGCACTAGTTCCCACCCTTGAAATGACAAAAACCAGGTACAGTGGGGGAGCTTGCAGCTTACAGGGAATTCCTTCGGTGCTTTAACATAACTGAGGCACACAGGTAAGACTGTGCAATTTATAATGGTGGACTAATGTGTTTCCTGTTTTAGGGAGGAGGAGCCTATCTCTCGGATGCTGCCCTGGAAGACTTCTTAGAAAAAGAGTTACCAGGTACCTAACTCTGTTTTCCATATCCTCCAGAAATCTTAACGTTGCCGACCGGCCCTCTTTTCTTCCAATTAGGCAGGCTGGGAAGCCCCAGGTATTATGGATGTTCTGTGTCCTCAGTTGTTCCAGCAAAGGTTTCAGCATTCTTCTCCTTATGAGGGTTTTAGCAGCTACATCTGGGAAAATCTGTAATAAAGACTCTTCATATTTGGCTGATGAAGTTTTCAATTTTGTCCATATCTGCTCTTTTTATCTTTATAATAATGAAATCTTGCAATCACGTCCCTAGGGATTTCCCCTGGTAACTCTTATGCGATGTATTCTTTCGAACTTAATTTCTTCTGTCTCTACTAGAGGTCGACCGATATATCGGCCGATATTTGGTGTTTTTTACTTAATCGGCATCGGCCGATTGTGCTGATAAAAAAAGCCGATATAACTTAAGCGTGACTTGCAAATGACTTCTGTAAAGTCAATACAAGTTGCCTGAAATATTCTGTGAAGCGACTTCTCTCCTCTCTGGGCAGCCTGCCAAATCTGATAAAAACAACCTGAAGAGATACAATGTGTACGCTTATGAATGAACTGAACTGTGTGTAGAAGCTCTCAGTTTAACCATTTAAAGCGGGGTTCCACTGTCTCCAATGTTTTTTTTTTGTTTTTTTTGGCAAAATGACAAAGATTATGTTTAAATATATAACTCACTTTTTCCGCTTTTAGTGATTTCTGCTGTCCGTTTTCTTACAATAAATAAACGTATACATTTTTATACTGCCGGTTGTCATCTTGCCTGTGGGCATGTGAAGCCCACAGGCATCCTCTTCCGGGATACTGTGCTGCTGATCGACCAGCATGCACCGCCCGTTCTACCCCCGATCTCGCGCATGCGCAGTACCCTCAAATCGGAGCGCCGTCAACAGCTCAGGTTGCCATCACAATGGGCAGCGGCGTAGGAAGTCCCGCCCCATTGTGATGGCAACGGAGATGAGCACTGGCTCCTGGGAACAATGACACAAGCTCCCAGGAGCCAGTGCAGCTAAAAGGAAAGTACGAAATAGCCGCACTTTACACGCCCATATCCGCAGACTCCACATACAGGAAATACAGATGAAGATCTGCAAAACTAAGGTACAATAGGAAAAAAAAAAATAGTTCCGTCTTTAAATTAAAACAGTGAGGGAATCGGCTTGAGCTAATGTTATAAAATCGGGTGGAGCTCCGCTTTAAAGACTAAATCTTTTCTGACATTTCTGACATTTGTTGCTTACAAGTAAAAATCCTGTATTTTCTGCTAGAAAATCAGTTAGAACCCCCAAACATTTTTTTTTTTTTTTTTAGCAGAGACCCTAGGGAATAAAATAGCGGTTGTTGCAATATTTTATGTCACACGGTATTTGCCTGGGGTCTTTCAAACACAATTTTTTTTTTAAAAATACACTAATAAATTAAAAAAAAAAACTAAGCATTAATGATAGCCCATTTTTTTGTCCAAAAGTTTTGATTACCTGTTTTTGTGTATTTAATTAAGATATAGTTTTTTATCTAAATTCTACATACAAGTGAACTGATTGGAAGTTTGTTTTGTTTAATAAATGTTTAAATGTAAAAAATTTTCTGTATCACTTAAGGTTGCTTTCCCACTGGAGCGGGCATGCGTTGACGGTAAAGCGCTGCTAGTTTTAGTGGCGCTTTACCGTCATTTTAGCGGCGCTATTCGGCTGCTAGCGGGGTGCTTATAACCCAGCTAGCAGCCGAGGAAGGGGTTAAATGCGCCCCTGAAGCGTCGCTGCCGAAACGCTTTGCAGGCGCTTCGGCAGCGGTGCGCATTCATTTCAATGAGCAGGAATGGTGGTATACACCGCTTCAAAGATGCTGCTTGCGGGACTTTTTTTTAACATCCTGCCAGCGCATCGCCTCAGTGTGAAAGCACTCGGGATATCACAACTGAGACTGCATGGGAGCCGTTTTACAGGCACTTTACAGGCGCTATTTTTAGCCCAAAAGCGCCTGAAAAACGCCCCAGTGTGAAAGGGGTCTAACTGTTAGATTTTATGAGATGAAGGGGGAAAAAAAAAAAGAAAAAAAAAATCGGCCTAATATATCAACCCAAAAAAAAACGACATCACATATCGGCATCGGCCAGAGAAAAACCCATATCGGTTGACCTCTAGTCTCTACACACCCCAACATCTGGCCAAATACTTTGTCCATTTTTTTTTTTTGTAGATCCTCCCCTGGCAATTCCGGCAACCCTCTAATTCTCAAATTTTTCCTCCTACTGCGATTTTCTTGATCCTCCAATCTGTACCGCAGATACATTTGTTCTCTCTGCATCACCTCCATCTGTTCTTTAAGCTCAACTATGTCGGCCGCCTGAGAGTCCAGCTTTTCCTCAGTTTCTTCTACTCTTTTTAGAACCTGACTTAAATTGCCATGCAAAGACGCCATTTCTCCCTTAATGGATCGCTCAAGCGTGCAAACATCTCCAACATCTCATCTTTCGTTGGTAATTGTTTTTCCTGTCTCCGTTCTATTTCACTGCCATCAGTTATATCATCGTTCACATGTATTGAGATATCAGTGACAACTCCATGGCTTCTCAGCCCGGTTTTGGATATAGTTTGGGATGTACTTTCTGGCACTTTGCTCTTAGCTCCAGGCTGTTTTCCTGGAATCTCTTTGCCGTTCTCTGATGTCAGATATTTCTTGATAGTGCCTGGGTTCACACTTACTTTAGGGTGGTTGGCTTCAGCCCGTTTCACTGAGCTGCCCCTCCTATTTTCTTGTTACTCGGCTTGTTTTAAGTGCTTGACTAGCCCACCGGCAGCCGTTATAGCAAACCGGGAAAAAAAAAAGAAAAATAGTGTTCTCTACAGGGCAAACTCCCTCCTACCTCCTCCCACTGCCCCCTGTTGCTTCCAGAGAGTCTAACACCTTACTTCACTTCATTCACCGCTGCGCCGTCCACCTCCTTATATATTTTTTTTTTTTGAGCCTCCACCTCCTGGCTAATTAGCCAATTTACAGACTGTTAATTATTGCTTTTTGACTCTAAATCGTCCGCTGTTCAACTCTTTTTAGAGCAGAGAAACAGCTCTATTAACCATAGGAACCTCTGCCAGCTTACAGTCCTTTTATCAGCCCTTTTGACATCCTCTTGCTCCACTTTCAAATATTACTGTGCTAATATGATCTTATGCATTTACACTTTCCTTTTTGTTTTGTTTCTTTTATTTTCATGGATTAAACTTTGGATAATAGTGACTCGCCCTTCTGGTGCTTCTGGCTTCCGCTGCACGCACCTCAGTCCCAGGTGGGAAGTCCAGTTCTTTGGGTATCAGACTCTCTCCTCTGTCATCTAGTGTGGGGCAGAGTGGTAAATGGATGGTGGGTAACTGGTGGATGGTGGAGAGTGGTGGGAGGTTGGTAGAATGCAAAAAAAAAACTGAGCGAGAAAATATATTAGAAGGGGGGGGGGGGGGAATGGAAAAAGTCAGAGGAAACGCTCGAGCCGCGGAAACCCTTCCCACTGTCAGCTCCCCAAGCAGGCCTTCTCATGGGGGGGGGGGGGCGGCTTTATTCATGTGGTGGAGGGCTCTCCTGCTCCTCTCCTTCACCCACTGCCAGACTTTAATACACGGCGGTTCTGGTTAGCCTGTAGGTGGTGTGCAGGTATGTGCTTCTTGCTCGCGGAGGGGACGAGCCAGTGTCTCCCTTCTTGATCGGGTCTCGCCCAGCTCCATTCCACGCTCGTTCCATTCAGCTCTGCTCCCCAGCTCCACTCCCCTCCTTCAGCCGGGGGACAACTGCAGCGCCGTACACCCTGCACACATGCTCACCTTCTCAGAAGGGATAGAGGTCCACAGCCCTCAGTCCTTTTGACTGGAGCTTGTCTGGGGGATACTTGGGGGCTTCAACTTAGGCCAAAGCATAGGCAAACCGGCGTGGGGTAGAAATCATACCCGTTCTCCACAGCATGTCAGGGGAGAGCTTAGCGGGCCTCTGGGCTTAGCAGCACCTGCAGGACGCCCACATCAGGCTCCTCCCCCGATATGGGTGTGGTTTTAATTTGTCACCTCACATTCGCTTTGGTTTCCCTTCATCCCTTACTGTAAATGGTCGGCTTGGCTTCAGAAATGCCCCACCACTTCTCTGTGAATCCCCTAGCAACCCACCTCCACCCTCCTCCCCTCCCTCTACCGGCGGAAAGAGGACGCGTTTCTCTATAAACATAAGATTGGTGGGCGTGACTTGCTTCCCCTGCGTGCCGGGCTCCTCTCCCCTATCCCCAGTTCCTTCTTACCCCCACTGTCCACCTGGCAGGAAGAAGTGATCATGGCTGCGACTGACAGGGACGATTCTGTGTATCCCATCGCCGTTGCCAATTGTGGCACTAGAGGGGTCGTATACCTGATGGTCTGTGCCTGCAGGCCTTTTACGTAGGCAAGACTATCAGGGAACTACGACAAAGATTGGGTGATCACTCTTACTACTCAACCAATGGCAAGCTCACTACGGTTGGCCGCCATATAGGAGTCCATCAGATTTAAACCTAAATGTGTTAAATTCTTTGTCCTGGAAGTCATTCCAGAAGACCCTAGAGGTGGTGATTGGGATCGCGAAATCCTAAGACGTGAGTCTATCTGGATTGAACGACTCAACGCCCTCATACCCCCGGGCCTCAATGAGGCACATTCATACAAATATTTTTTATAAACCACACCCTTAGTGAGATTCTTTGCCAATATTCCTCTCAGTTTTTGATTCTCTCTTTCTTTTACTTTAAATCCAAGTATCTCTTAATAATCTGTGCTCTGGCCCCTCCATATGTCTTTTCTGCACAATTTTCTACCCAGTGTGGTCCGTCCCCCCTGGTATATACCATTGACTTACACTAGAGAACTTTAGCCCTACAGATGGTTGTATTTAATTATGTTTATTTTTGCAATTTTGTCTTCCAGATTAATTTCAATATTGTTAACTGTTTAATTATTACAGCATGATTCCCCAATGGCGCCAGCGGCGTGAGGAGTTCATTCTCTCCCCCCGGCGGCGGACTTGCAACTCTCCAGGTTGCGGTGGACTCTCTATCGAGCCTGGTCCCCCCCCCCCTTTCTTCCCTCTTATGACGCCCTGCGCGTCATTCATTTGAGGACTCTGCGTGCGCATCTCGATATTCGCGCATGCGCACTGGGAGAGACGGACCCGGTGACGTCGACGCTCGACGTAGTCGTAGCACCTGCACGTACTTCCGGGTTGGGGGCTTTTAAGGCGACCTCTCAGTTGCCTTCTATGTGACGGCAGACACCTGGGAAGCTCAGTCCCAGGAAGGTAAGCTCCTTACTACTCATGATTCAGCATGCAGTGCCTCATCTCCCTCTCCTGCCATGCGTTGACTGGTCTGTTGTTACTGCCCTCGTTCTCGGGGGAGTGCTGTCTGACCCTATATCTTAGCTGGCTATGGGAGCATCCTCTGGCAGTTATTTGCCATGGACTAACCCTTGTTAATTGTTTTGATTTTTTTTTTAGATCATTCCATATCCAATTTAACGTTTGGCACCTACAAGCTGTGCTGACTTTGTTTATGCAGCAGTCCTCTTTTGGACTGATCCTGAGGTTTTCAACATTATCCCGGTTGTCACATTAATTCAATCACATTATTGGGTGGGTTTTTTTCAGGACTTAGCCTTTGCACTATGTTTCCTCCTGGTCGTGGGTGCCCTTAGTCCTTTGGTGCTTTTCCTTTCTCTCTCTTTCTTGATTTATTATTTTTCCTTTTTTCCCTGTTGGTGTCCTGAGCCATCCCCTTTCCTTCTCTCCTTCCCCGACCCCTCCTCTTTCTCCCCTCCCCCCCACTTCCCTTTCCCTTTTTGCACCCATTTTTTCCTCCCCCCACTCCTTTCACTTGCATAGCCCCCCCCCCTCTCTTTTTTCCTTTTTTTTTCCCTTCACTGTTAGTGCATTGGCCCTATGCCAAAACCCACGTTCTATTAATTAACTATATCTTTTCCATACATTTCCAGTCCGTCCCAATAGCCCCCAGTGTCCGCCCCTTGGGGCTGATCACCCGTCAGCAGGTGTCTCAATCTATGCCGTCTGTTGCCTAATTGGGCCTCCATTGGTGAGTCATGCTGGTTTCCTTTAATACTCCAATACAAATGTGTTAATGGCAATACATCCCTATTTCAGATTTCCATGATAATGTAACTATGTAATTATATCTTCTATAGATGTTTTGTTTGACGCCTCCTGAAGAAGCGGCATGGGCTGCGAAACTTGTTGAGGACCACGTCTACACCTACATCATTGTGCCTCCTCACATCTGTGGGGGCTTCCCAATTATTTTAATGTCATTATCATATGGAATTTTTGCAACAATCGCCTAGATGTTTTTGTTGTAATTCGTGTATATATTTTTTGTATATTTTGTAATAAATGCTATTTTTATAAATTTTGTACTGTATATTTGGGTACCGCGATAGTCCTAATCACTATTGGTGATCAAGGGCAATTTTTGGAGTAGCCCTTGACCAATCTCCCCGCTCTTAACTATACAAATTATAGGATGATGGTACCCACCCCTACTTCCCCTTTTAACTCATTGAGGCAATACCTTTCAATCCATCGCCGTTTAAGCACTGAGCCCCCCCCATAATGAGAACTATCAGGGGTCCCTTTTCATCAGGCTTAAAGCGTATGGGCCCCCATGCTATGTGGGAGGACGTTGCCCTTCAAAAGAGAAGTATGTTTTTTTTTTTTTTTCTGCTAATCATACTTACCTCGGTGGATAGAGCATCGGACCGATGCTGCAGCTGTCCCCTGGCGTCTCTATACTGAGAACCGAGCCACCGAACATCGCTGATGGCTCGGTTCTCACTCCTCCCTGAGCAGAGCGATACTGACTGTCAGTCAGCATCGCTCCTGCACTGCTTCCTCCCCGCGCTCATTGGAGCAATGAGCTGTGGAGGAGCGGGGAGCGGTCGTCTCAGCGGCTCGCTGAGACTGCCATCAGTCACAGCAGCTGGCAGATCCAGACTTGGGAAGTCGGGATGACGTGCTGCCTCGACTGATGGCAGTGATGTCAGCAGGGAGCAGACTTCAGACCGCTCTCTGCTGAAAATGGGTCACAGGAGTGCAAAACGAATTGCACTCCTCTGACCCTTAGGAGAAGCCCAGCCTAAAAAACTCAGGCTGGACTTCTCCTTTTAGCCTGAGAAGGAGAGGCCCCTGAAATTATGCACTGACCCTCCTCCCCCACCATGATGAGACGAATCAGGGGCCCCCTTTTTATCGGGCGTAAAACATATGGGCCTCCATGCTGAGTGTGCTGTGTGGGAGGACGTTACCCTTTAAGCCTGAGAAGGAGGGGCCCCCGATAGTAAGCAGTGTGGGGGCCATGTTCTGTTCTCTTTTAATAGATTTTGGTAGAGAAGGGCTAACGGCCCACTTTTATAAATGTCAATTTCTGTCCTAGAGACACAACAGGAAGTGAGAGGAACCTCTCCTCCCATTAGTTGTCACCAGAATGGGTGTCCCCGTTGGAAGATTTGCCTCCTGCCGATGTGTACTCTTTAGCGACCAGTGGGCACTCTGTGGCAGCAGGGCAGATGGTGGGCACTCTGTAGCGGCCGGTGGGCACCCTGTAGTGGCAGGGGGGCACCCTGTAGTGGCAGGGTGGCCGGTGGGCACTCTGTTGTGGCAGGGCAGCCGGTGGGCACTCTGTAGTGGCAGGGCGGCCGGTGGGCACTCTGTAGTGGCAGGGCGGCCGGTGGGCACTCTGTAGCAGCTGGTGGGCACCCTGTAATGGCAGAGCGGCCGGTGGGCACTCTGTAGCAGCTGGTGGGCACTCTGTAGCAGCAGGGCAGCCAGTGGGCACTCTGTAGCGGCAGGGTGGTCAGTGGTCTTTCTTGTGGTCACCGGTACAAATAAAGGGGGGGGGGGTTTCAGAGAGCAATAAAAGCCTGATGGGGTCTAATCCTCCCCTACCCAGCACAAAACTAAAAGGTTTTGCCTTAACCATGTTCCCCAACGGGTTTTTTTTTTTTCAGTCAGCCCTCTAGCTACAGTCCTGGGGCACAGCAATCTAAAATGTAATGTACGACACGGAGGTGCCTTGTATTTGTATAATATTTAAGTCAGTAAGCGGTATGTAGTGGTAGGATAGGGCACTATGTGGTAGCGGAGTGGGCAGTGAGAACTATGTAGTGGCAGGGCGGCCGGTGGGCAGTGAGTGGTATGAAGTGGCCGGATAGGGTACTCTGTAGTGGCAGGGCAGGTGTTGGGCACTTTGTAGTGGCTGGTGGGCACTCTGTAGTGGCAGGGCAGCCAGTGGGCACTCTGTAGTGGCTGATGGGCCCTCTGTAGGGGCCAGTGGGCACTCTGTAGCGGCAGGGCTACAAAAATTATGCAAATTTCGTTTGGGTACAGCATTGCATGACCGCGCAATTACCAGTTAAAGCAGCGCAGTGCCAAATTGTAAAAAGTGCTCTGATCAGGAAGGGGTAAATCCTTCCCTGGCTGAAGTGGTTAAAGGGTAACTCCACTTTTGTAGGGAAAAAAATAGCAAATAAAACAAAATAGTAATAATATAGCCTATACAGTTGCAACTCAAGTCATGTTGTAATGAAATGTTATTAAAAATTACCTTTCCTTTTCAATCTGCAGCTCTGTAATGTTCTGTAAAATGCAGTGCAATATAGCTACCTGGAGGTGTTCTGTACAGGGAATATGTACAGAACGTCCCCCAGACACATTTCCTGCTTGTGTGATTGGCTCAATGATTTTCCCAGAAGTCTAAAATAAGTTGCAAATCAGCTTTTTGGTATCCCCTGCAACAAAAATGTCATTTTTGGTGAGATACTCTCAATAGGAAATCACGTCTAAAGGGATGCGGACCCAGCAATTTTCCTGCTTAGAGCCCTACAGGTGCACAGCTGATTAAGAATTATAAAACCACTCCCATTAGGGATTTCTTCAGATTAACAAACGGTAGGAATCTGCAACAATGTTTGTTAAAATCCTTATAATGTACATAGATCACGCAGAGAGGAATGTTTTTTTTTTTTTTGTTTTTGTTTTTTCAACAAAAGTGGAATTACTCTTTAATGCTTAGACCAATTTCTTACTTGGTTTAACACTCTTCGATTAAAACGAGATTTCTATTTTGTATTAATACTGTGCCCTGAGAAAATGGCAGTCACAAAACACAGATATCCTCGTTTTGTAAAGGGCTCCTTTTACATGGGCATTCCGCCAGTTTGTATGACATATGTGACATCCATTTCTGTTCTGATCTGGTGCAGCAGGAGTTCAGTTAAGGATCCCTCTGCTGAGATGGAACAGAGGCACCCATGTGAAAGGGGCCTTAGATTTTCACCTGCCGCAATACAACTGAAGTTGTATTCAATGCATTGCTTGTAGAGGTATACAATGCAGGAAATCTATGTCTCTTAATGTTGTAGTAAACCCAAAATTAAAAATGTAATAGAATGCTGCTTACCAATCATTAGATGTAGTGGCTGCATTTGTTTTCCTTTTTTTTAGGCTTTACGCTGTTTTTACCTGGCTATTTAGCCTGTAACACACCTGTATTAGAGTGCCTATACGCTAAATGAAAGCGCACAGACACCTTTGGACAACAGCATTGTCAGTCTGTGGGGGGGGAGGGGGGGGGGATTGGTGACAAGTGCTAGATGTACTAGCAGACTGCACTAACAAATTGAAGCCATACTCCAGCTAACGTCTTTTTTAAGCAGTTACAGCAACAGTTTTATTTTTTTATTTTTTCTGGGGGGGTGAATAAAGGTTTTGCATTAAAAAAAATGATGATTGTAGTCAGTGATAAATGTTTTATCTCAATACTCTAACTGCTACATCAGCAGAGCAAATTATGTGGGGATCTTGCGAGCCACAAGTGGACCAATGCCTCTATGGCGCAAGTCAACTATTTATAAGCAGCAAACACTTCACCACGTTTCATTCCGTGTATTAGAAATATATAACCAATTGTGCCTGCGCTAAAAAGTATATAAACTAAGAAGGAAAATAGTGCAAAAATATTACTAATATACTAAAACCGTAATAATTGTGCCAATAAATACATATACATATGAATATACATATGATAAGTGCAATCCTTATATATAAAAATTCTCAAAAGTGCATCATGCAGAAAGAAAAAAAATGAATGAATATAATTATAAACATAAAATCTAAGTGCTGTTCTTGTGCCAATAAAGTGTCCAATCAAAATATGATCGGCTGATTAAAGCCAAAACAAAAAGTGCATAAAAAAAAAAAGTGTCCATAAATTAAGTGTCCATCATGCTTCTCCTGAATGGTGTCCAAATCACAACAAGCTTAATGTGCTCTCCCGTGATCACCCACTTGTGCTTGCGCTCACCTCTAATCGTGTGACACGGTAGTTAAACAGTGTCTAACACGCATTGGAGACACTCCTGGGCTCACTCAGGGTGCATTGGTGTGTATTCCAATCCTCTCAGGTAAAGCCAAATGACAGCTCCGTCCTACCCCTCCCCGATGCGTATTCGGCACAGGGGATTCCCCCAGAGGAAGGCACGTGATCCCTGTGCCGAATACGCGTCGGGGAGGGGTAGGACGGAGCTGTCAGCAGAGAAGGAGGTGAACACACACCACACCGCACGCCATACGAGCCGTGGTTAACACATCATACCTGGGTAGTTTGGTGCACTGAAGCACCCGCATATTGTGAGTACCCTCCTGGAGGAATATCTTTTACTTTTAAATAAATCCCTTACTGTATTACACCATGGAGTTTTCTTTTTTATGAATGTCATTTGGCTTTACCTGAGAGGATTGGAATACACACCAATGTACCCTGAGTGAGCCCAGGAGTGTCTCCAATGCGTGTTAGACACTGTTTAACTACCGTGTCACATGATTAGAGGTGAGCGCAAGCACAAGTGGGTGATCACGGGAGAGCACATTAAGCTTGTTGTGATTTGGACACCATTCAGGAGAAGCATGATGGACACTTAATTTATGGACACTGAACTATTTATGGACACTGAACTATAATTTATGGACACTTGCACTTTTTGTTTTGGCTTTAATCAGCCGATCATATTTTGATTGGACACTTTATTGGCACAAGAACAGCGCTTAGATTTTATGTTTATAATTATATTCATACATTTTTCTTTCTGCATGATGCACTTTTGAGAATTTTTATATATAAGGATTGCACTTATCATATGTATATTCATATGTATATGTATTTATTGGCACAATTATTACGGTTTTAGTATATTAGTAATATTTTTGCACTATTTTCCTTCTTAGTTTATATACTTTTTAGCGCAGGCACAATTGGTTATATACATCTGCAGAGCAGCTTGGTCTGTTGGAAAATAATAAATTAATTGGCAGGATCACCAGGTGAAAGAAAAAAGAAAGCCTAATGCAAAACGAATGCAGCTACCACATTTAAAGTGATACTAAAGTTTTGTCTTTTTTTTTTTCTGGTTTACCACTTCAATACAGGGCATTTATACACCGTTCCTTCCCAGACCAATTTTTAGCTCTTAGCGCTCTCACACTTTTGAATGCCAATTACTAAGTCATGCAACACTGTACCCAAACAAAATTTTTATCATTTTTTTTTCATACAAATAGAGCTTTCTTTTGGTGGTATTTAATCACCACTGGGTTTTTTATTTTTTGCGACATAAGTGAAAAAAGAGCGCAAATTTTGAAGAAAAAAACCCACATTTTTTTAGTTTCTATGATACAATTTTGCAAATAAGTCATTTTTGTTCATAAATTTGGGCCCAAATTTTTACTGCTACATCTCTTTGGTAAAAATAACCCAAATTAGTGGATATTATTTAGTCTCTGTGAAAGTTATAGAGTCTGATCACACCTGATGCACTGACGGCCTATCTCATTTCTTGAGGCTCTGAAATGTCAGGAAAGTACAAATACCCCCTTTTTGAAAAGTAGACAGTCATAGGGAATTTAGTAAGAGGCATGGTGAGTTTTTTGAAGTTGTAAATTTTTCCCACAATTCTTGGGAAAATGAAGAATTTTTTTTTTTTCACAAAAATTGTCATAAGTTATTTCTCACACACAGCATATGCATACTTCCAATTACACCCCAAAATACATTCTGCTACTCCACCAGAGTATGGCGATACCACATGTGTGGGACTTTTACACAGCCTGGCCACACAGAGAGGTCCAACATGCAGGGAGCACCGTCAGGGGTTCTAGGAGCATAAATTACACCTTTTAATTTCCTAACGACCTATTACATTTGTGAAGGCCCTGAAGCACCAGGACAATGGAATTACCCACTAAATTACCCCATTTTGGAAAGCAAACACCCTAACGCAGGGGTCTCAAACTGGCGGCCCTCCAGCTGTTGCAAAACTACAAGTCCCATCATGCCTCTGCCTATGGGAGTCATGCTTGTAACTGTCAGCCTTGCAATGCCTCATGGGACTTGTAGTTTCACAACAGCTGGAGGGCCGCCAGTTTGAGACCCCTGCCCTAACGTCTGTTCTATGAGGCATAATGAGTCTTTTGAACGGTTTATTTTTTTCCACAAGTCTTCGGAAACCGTGGAAAGAAAACTTATATATATATATATATATTTTTTTTTTACACAAAGTGGTCAGTTTTATAAGATATTTCTAACTCAAAGCATGTATATAGCAAAAATTACACCCCAAAACACATTCTGCTACTTCTCCTGAGTAAGGCGATACCACATGTGTGAGACTTTTACACAGCCTGGCCACATACAGAGGCCCAACATTGAAGTAGTACCTTCAGGTGTTCTAGGAGCATAAATTACACATCTCATTTCATTCCTATCTATCGCACTTTTGAAGGTCCTGGAGCACCAGGACAATGGAATTACCCACAAAATGACCCCATTTTGGAAAGAAAACACCCCAACATAAATTCTATGAGGCATGGGCTGCAGATAGGTAGTCGGTTACTCTGATGGGCTGCAGATAGGTAGTCGGTTACTCTGATGGGCTGCAGATAGGTAGTCGGTTACTCTGATGGGCTGCAGATAGGTAGTCTGTTACTCTGATGGGCTGCAGATAGGTAGTCTGTTACTCTGATGGGCTGCAGATAGGTAGTCTGATACTCTGATGGGCTGCAGATAGGTAGTCTGGTACTCTGATGGGCTGGTGACAGGTACTCGGGTACTCTGATGGGCTGGCGACAGGTACTCAGAAGAACTGTGACAGATACTCAGATGGGCTGTGACAGGTACATGGGTACTCAGATGAACTGTGACAGGTACTCGGGTTCGCAGATGAACTGTGACAGGTACTCGGGTTCTCAGGCTGTGACAGATACTCAGCTGGACTGTGACAGGTACTCGGGTACTTTGATGGCTGGTGACAGGCCCTCTTTATTAGGGGGGGGCGCAATCAGTGTGGTTGGTGTACACTGAGCGGTAATGAGATGTACCGCAATCTACTTCTCGCACACGATCGGTGTGTGAGGAGGATAACCCGGTAACATCTCGTTGACATTGACATGCTGTGATTGGACACAGCCGGTCACGTGGTAAAGAGCCAATTTATGACTATATGACTATAGCCCGGTATTGAAGTGGTTAAAAATAACAAACATGGTTATTCTTACCTGCTTTGTGCAGTGGTTTTACACAGAGCATCCCTGAACCTTCCCTTCTCAGGTCCCTTGCTGCCACTCTTGGCCCCTCTCTCCAGCTGAGTGCCCCCACAGCAAGCAGCTATGGGTGCACCCAAGCCGAGCTCTGGGTGTCCATTCAGGCATAGAGCCGCAGCTCAGCTCCACCCCCTCTCTCTCCTCATTGCCTCACTGACTTTGACAGCAGTGGGAGCCAATGGCTGTGTCTTAGGCAATCAGGAGGGAGAGTCCCAGACAGCAGAGGCTCTCGTAGAACATCGCTGGATTGAGATGTGGCTCAGGTAAGTATTAGGGGGGCTGCTACACACAGAAGGTTTTTATCTTGATGCATAGAATGCATGAAGGTAAAAAACCTTCTGCCTTTAGAACCACTTTAAGAATTGGTAAGTTGCAATATAAAAAAAGTTGTGTTTGATGCCTCTTTTTTTTCACAAGAAAGTGTTTAATACCTCTTTAAATAAAATATTCTGGATCTTGTTTGATAGATGCATTTTGTTGTTCAAGCTGTAGGAGCTGTAACACAGCTCCTGGCATGTAAGAGAGTGCAGGAACATCATCAGCACACGTTTTTGCATATAAAACAAAAATTATGTTTGTAGTTTTTGATCGCACTGGATGAACCCAGACACTGCCATCCTGCTTTCTGGTCTCCTAGGCTCTGCCATCTTCACTGAGATACTCGTCATGCCTGCAGTATTAGGCCCCATACAAACTTTTAGATGGACCTTCTCACAAAATTCATCTGACTTTCCTTTTATAGAGAGTTAAGCCCCATATACACCATTAGATTTTCTGCAGATTTGTGTCTTCAGATTTACCAAAACCATGTAGTGCAAGGGCCTGCCTGATTGCAAACAAATTGAAATTCTTAAGGTTTGACCTCATATTATATGGTTTTGGTAAATCTGAAGACAAAAATCTGCAGAAAATCTAATGGTGTATATGGGGCTTAACTCTCTATAAAAGGAAAGTCGGATGAATTTTGTGAGAAGGTCCATCTAAAAGACCTTGTGGAATAGCATCCCTTAAAGAGGAACTGCAGTCTGCTCACATAATTTGTAATAAAAGCATCTTTGCCATTCTGAAGCTTCCCTCCAACCACTTTGCATATTATTTTACATATACTGTGATTCTGTACTTGCCAAATATGCTGCAGAAGTCTCCCTCCACTAAGTCTGGCTGCATCCATTTCAACTGTTAGCAGCTGAGGCTGCTGCTTGTTCACTTCCTGGATTTACACAGACACACATCTCCAGCTCTCATTGGCCCTCTTATGACTCATCCCCCCTCCCTTCCTGGTAAACTCTCACAAGAGTGAGAGAGCTGTGCATGATGTCATACGCCTAGGTTAATGACCAGACAAGAAACAGGAAGTGGGCTGTATAAGGTATTTACTGGCAGAAAAAATATGTTTTGCTATCCAAAGTTAAAGCAACAAGGGCAGAAGATTTAATAGATGGAAAGATGAAAAAAATGACTGAAGGTCTGCTTTAAAAAAAGTAATAACTGTGAGATTAGCTTGTTTTATAATCCTGCCCCACTCTGATAAAGTACCATTACTCCATCCAGTTCAGAATGCTTTTGCATTTCACCTGTTGAAATGACAAAATTATGTTGTAAATATGGTATAATGTATGCAATTTATATACACTGATGAGTAAACGGTTTCATTATGTCTGCCTTGATAAAAGAAACTAATGGGGGCTAATGGTCTGATGTACAGGATGAAAAGTATACTATTTTTTTTTTGTGTGCGTTTCAAAAGCAACCAATCAACAATCGGGTCTTGAAAAAAAATGACAGCTAAAGGCTGTTTAGCTGCTTTGGGCAACTATTGTTACAGTTGTATATATTGTAAAAGAAAAAAAAAAAAGTTTACCATAAAAGGTATTGGTGCTGAGGCTCTCCTTTAAATAAATAGGTTACCAAATACATTTTAAGCCAAATATATGTAGCACCCTCTACCTTAGATAGGTGCTAGAGTAGTGGGTTTTTTTTGTACTGTCAGAGCAGGTAAATTTATGCAGGCCTATGCTGTGAGCTAGGCCTGTTTGTTTTGATCTGGGGGCAGGGGAGTGGTTTAGTGTAGCAGCAGGTGACTGACATGTGCTTCAGCTCTTGGGAGCCTCCTCTGGTTTTCAGAAGGTTCTGGAAAAGAGGCAGGGCAGAGAGCTGGAGTGACAAGGGGTGTATGTGGGAGCCCTTACCAATCCCCAACTAGGATTGGCAGGGGGCAGGCTAGGAGCTGGGAGGGAGCCTCTCTTTACATGGTCATTGAGAAGTGTCCTGGAACAGGAGCAGGAAAGAGGACAGTTGGGAGCACTGCCAGGCAAGTCATTTAGAAGGAATCCATGCTGGGGTCGGTGAGTGAGAAGAACAGTGTGAAGCTCTGGGAGAGAGATAGCAGGAGTTGGATGTGGAGCCAGAGGGAGAGACTGGTGTTTTTTTTTTTTTTTTTTAGAGTCAAGTCGTTGCAGCCACGAGGGCTGGCATGATTTAAATCGGACGTGCTGGGATCAGTAGTCCACCAAGTGTTAGTAAGCACATTTATTCTTCTATACTAAAACGGTTGCTAGCACAAAGGGGGCTGCAGACCCCTGCGTGTAATGGGCCATTAGGAAAATGTTAGGACTTATTCAGAGTGAGGCCTAGCCATGTGCTAATGGAGACAGGAACCTAGATTTGGATAGTGAAGTGAAGCATGTGATCTCAAGTAGTGTGCGCTGGAGCTGATGTGCAGAGGAAGAGACTGTCAGATCTAGACTTAACCAACATTGATTCATTAAGAAGTATTCATTATATGGGCATCCCATGTCCCTTTTCCCCATCGAAGCCAAATCCCCTAATAAAAACAAGCAAGAGACTATTCATTGTCTGGGAAAGTGTGCCAAAATGCATGTCTGACCAACAGGGTGATATGTGTGAATGCTAGTACACGCAGCGACCCCCACGGGGTCACCGCTACATATACAACTATACTCAAGACCCTGATCATCTAACCTGGATGGACCTGTGCCTTGTTTTCAACCATATATACTATTAGGGGTGCAGCGGATCAAAAAACTCACGGATCGGATCGTTCCTCGGATCAGAGTCACGGATCGGATCATTTTTCGGATGAGCAAAAAAAAAAAAAGACAAATCTTGTTACGCCCACCGGAGTTTTAGATGTCACAGTTATTTTCAACACAAACCGGAGCTCATATGCCTAAATACAGTATTTGTAAATCCGATGGACTGTTTAGATGTTAAATTTTATAAAGCAGCAGCAAACCTGCTGACCTTACATGGTTGCTAATGTGACAGAACACCTCTGATTTTCACATTTAACTAATGTGATATCGGTGTGCCGATCCAAACAGGTTGACCCGTTCGGATCACGGATCGGTGATGATCCGTTACACCCCTATATACTTTGTAATCAAGATACCAAAAGAAAGAAAACCCTAGAACCTTGAGAGCCATCCAACATCAAAGGGTTTGATTAGCGCAAGCTATATGTTCCACATGCAGAAGACACATTTTGCCAGCTCCTACGGTGCAAAGGCCGGCTCAATATTCTTGGTAATATTTTCCATACCAACTACTACACTATAGAAGTGATCTCTGCTCCATCCCCCTTACCACCTTTTTTTGTTTTTTTTTCTCTAAAAATTTACAGCAATCTCTCTAGTACTGCTAAAGAGTTTACCTTGAGCACACTACACAACAGGTTTCCACCATAGTCTTAGGCTAGCAGCTCATGTACAGAAAGTTCTCTCTGTACATGAGCTGCTAGCCTAAGACTATGGTGGAAACCTGTAGTGTATTGTACTGTATGTACAAATAAAGCAAAGGAACAGAGAAAACTGGCCATGTGAAGGATGTTATTCCACTTACTCCCAATGAGTATATATATATTTTTTTTTTTAAATAAATGGAATACCAACAAGGTTAGTCTGCTTTTTTTTTTTTTTGCTTTATTTGTATAAAAGGAGCCTCTTCCACTAATAAGAACACCAGAATGATTGTCTTCAGGGCATGCAACAGAAGCCATAGACTTCCAATCTGTACTGTAAAACCCAAGTAGTGACTGCACGGGCTTTAGGACATAACGTTAGGCAGATTTGGAGTCAGAGTACTGTACAATAAATTACATTTTGCAGTGGACTATTCCATTTGTGTAGGGACATTTCATCATCTTACATTAATAATATTTTGTGTGTAAATCTATTACCATATAAAGTTGTGGTTAGGTACAAAAATATCTTAAATCTAACAAGTAAATGTATGTATTTAGTGTCACAGGCCATCGCTGGAGCTTAGGTTTACTCTCCGTCAATTTTTATTTTATTTTTGTGATACAGATGTAAAATGTGTTGAAACCCCCCCCCCCCCCCCCCCCCCCAAAAAAAAAAAAATCTATTTCAGCTTTGCCAGACTGTTATGCAACAGTCCAATGCAAAAATTAAAAAAAACTTAAAAATGTACTTAACATTTTTGGTGGTCAATATTAAAGAATTACCATTATGCATTGAATATAAACAAAAAACAAATGACGATATTTCAAAAAAATACTTCTTTTATTACAGTAGGTTTCAGTATTGGGAGTATTTTACTGGAAGAATATGAAGCATAAGTGCATGTTCAAATTAACATAGGAACCTTGTGTCAGGCTCCACAGCTTCCTATAGAACAGTGTAGAATAATGAATAACAGTTTCTGTTAATTGCTTGCTCGGTGTTGAAAATAGGGACTTGGCAGGGCCAGGGCTGCATCAGCAAATGCTACATGTGAGCCAGCCTGCTTTCTTCACACTACGGGTAAACTTATTTAAATGCAGGGGTCAACACTTTCAGATTAGGGTGACACCAGCTGCTGTTTGGGGTGGGGTTTTTTTTTCAGTGCCAAGGGGGTACTTGGTTTTCACTTTTCCCTATCCATCCACATCTCGGTGGAATGATTGAACCCCCATAGATTGTTCTCTATATGTACTGCAACAGAGGGTCTTCTAATCTTCTAGAGCAGGGGTCTATAAACTTTCTAAACAAAGGACCCATGTACCGACCTTCAGACTTAAAGAAGTACAGCCAAAGCTTGTTTGGCTGTACTTCTGTGGATCATAGGAGTGCAATTTGTTTTGCACTCCTGTGCCCCGTTTTCAGCAGAGAGCAGGCTGAAGTCCGCTCTCTGCTGACGTCACAGAAGTCGGTCCCGGCACCGCATCATCACGGCAATGGAGTCAGGATCCGCCAGGTGCCTGGACCGACACCTGGCTCAGTGAGTCAATGAGAGCCTGAGCCAGCCACCCCCTCCACAGCCCAGTGCTCCAGTGAGGGGGCAGAGCAGAGAGCTGTGATTGACAGTCAGTAGCTCTCTGCTCGGGGAGCTGTCAGAACTGAGCGAGCAGCGGTGTTCGATCACTCGGTTCTCAGTGCAGAGTAGAGGCGCCGGGAAACAGATGCAACATCGGACCGATGCTGCATCCACCTAGGTAAGTATAATTCTACAAAAAAAGTACAAACCCATTCTTCTCTTTTAAGGGGGTCAGACTGTGGTCATCAGCAGTGGAAAAGGTCCTGATGGCAGTGGGAATAAACAATGCCCCATTTTTGGAGTCAGTGGGAGTAATAGCGCTCCATCGTTGGTGTCAGTGGAAGGAATTGTGCCCCATTTATTGGTGTCATTGAGAGGAATTATGCACCTGTGTTAGTGTCATAGGGCCCCATTGTTGGTATCATTGGGAGGAATTGTGCCCCATCGTTGGTGTCATCTGGAGGAATTCTGCCTCTTCATTAGTGTCATTGGAATCATGTCCCATTGTTGGTATCAGTGGATGAAAAAAGTGCCACAAGGGCCGGATAAAAACAAGCAGAGGGCCGCAGTTTGCAGACCACTGTTCTAGAGGAAATTTGAAAACCCTCTAACTTGGTGGACAGTGGTCATATATAAAGCAGCTTCCAGGGCAAGCCAAGCACTAGCAGGGCAGTTTCAGTTAGAACCAGCATTAGATTTTTTTTACAATTACTTAAAACCCAATTGTCACAAAAAGATATTTGGTCAGACGGACATTGAACTGTTTACCCCATTGTTTAAAAACCTCCATTCTCATAGTATTACACTTCACTTCTCTGTTACAGCAATTGTGCCGAATGTCTAAGGCACCATGCACAAGGGTGTGAAAACACTAGTGTTCATATGCATTTAAAGTGGTTGTAAACCCTTACAGACCACTTTCACCTACAGGTAAGCCTAAATTAAGGCTTACCTGTAGGTGCTTGAAATATCTCCTAAACCTACACAGTCTAAGAGATATTTACTATTTCCCCAAACTATGTTGTCTTCGGCGCATGCGCACTCTTGAAAGGGCACGCTGTGCCGTTTCAAGCTGGGGTCATGCCGTGACTTGCGGCTCCCGCGCGGGAGTGACATCACGTGACTCCGGGCAGTCACAGAGCCAGAGTTCGTGGCCCCAGAAGGAAGAGGGGTGAAGAATGGGCGTTCGCTCGCCAGTGAGGAAATCGGGGACATCGCAGGCTCCTGTGTTAGGTAAGCGACACATAATGGGCTACTATGCGATGAATAGTAGCCCATTATGCTTTACCTTTGCAGGGAAACATAGAGGAAGTAAAACCCAGCAGGGTTTACTTCCTCTTTAAAGCCAATTTCTGACCGCATCTGTTTTGCAATGACTGAGTTCACACCTAGACATTAGCTAGCTTCCAGCTGCATTCACACACAAAAAAAGAAAAAAAAAACTGAGTTCTGAGAATTTTTTTCAGCTAAATATATGTAAATGCAGGCACAACTAAAAATAAGAAAAATTAATCTGGGAAATATAAAGTTTGTTTTTACTTCCCAGATCAATTTCTCCTGCTACACACAGGTGTCCCATGTGCAAGAGGTCTTAATATAACAATAGACACCAGACCAGAGCGAGAGGTAGTGCACACAGTAATCAGCACCTGTAAATAACAGGTCAGACACCCCTCAACTCCTCCTCTGCTTTACAAGTTTAAGAACGGGGGGGCGGGCAGCCAGATCGCATTTATTTCAGCTTAGAATGGTGTGGTGTGTGCCACGTTTCAAAAAATCAAAGCATGAACTTCACGAGGGAATCAGGGGGCTTCAGTAACCAAAACTGCAGTGTTTATCCTCGTGACACATCACAGGAAGCACCCTCATGGCCAACAGAGGACAGAGTTAGAATTAGACTTGGGAAACGTAACATTAATAAATCACTGGGACCGGGTGGCTTGCAGCCGAGGGTACTTAATGAACTCATTTAAGTAATTGCCGGACCATTGTTCCTAATTTTTACTGGCAGTCTACTGACTGGAATGGTACCAGCGGATCGGAGAAAAGCCAATGTAGCACCAATATTTAAAAAGGGCCCAAAATACATCCCTGGGAATTACAGACCAGTTAGCCTAACATCAATAGTATGCAAGCTCTTGGAGGGGATAAGGGACTATATACAAGATTTTAGTAATGAAAACTGTATCATTAGCAGTGATCAGCATAGTTCCATGAAGAATCTTTCTTGCCAAACCAATCTATTGACCTTCGTATGAGGAGGTGAGTTGCCATCTAGATAAAGGAAGGCCAGTAGATGTGGTGTATCTGGATTTTGCAAAAGCATTTGACACAGTTCCCCATAAACGTTTACTGTACAAAATAAGGTCAGTTGGCATGGACCATAGGGTGAGTACATTGATTGAAAACTGGCTACAAGGGCAAGTTCAGAGGGTGGTGATAAATGGGGAATACTCAGAATGGTCAGGGGTAGGTAGTAGGGGTCCCACAGGGTTCTTTCTGTGCTGGGACCAATCCATTTCAATTTGTTCATAAACGACCTGGAGGATGGGGTAAACAGTTCAATCTCTGTATTTGCGGACGATACTAAGCTAACCAGGGCAATAACTTTTCCGCAGGATTTGGAAACCTTGCAAGAAGATCTGAACAAATTAATGGGGTGGGCAACTACATGGCAAATGAGGTTTAATGTAGAAGAATGTAAAATAATGCATTTTGGTGGCAAAAATATGAATGCAATCTATACACTGGGGGGGGAGAACCTCTGGGGGAATCAAGGATGGAAAAGGACCTGGGGGTCCTAGTAGAGTAGATGATAGGCTTAGCAATGGCATGCAATGCCAAGTTGCTGCTAACAAATCAAACAGAATATTGGTATGCATTAAAAAGGGATTAACTCCAGAGATAAAGCAATAATTCTCCCACTCTACAAGACTCTGGTGCAGCCGAACCTGGAGTATGCTGTCCAGTTCTGGGCACCAGTCCTCAGGAAGGATGTACTGGAAATGGAGCGAGTACAAAGAAGGGCAACAAAGCTAATAAAGCGTCTGGAGGATATTAGTTATAAAGAAAGGTTGCAAGTACTTAACGTATTCTCTGGAGAAGAGACGCTTGAGAGGGGATATGATTTCAATTTACAAATACCGTACTGGTGACCCCACAATAGGGATAAAACTTTTTTGTGGAAGGGAGTTTAACAAGACACGTGGCCACTCATTAACATTATAAGAAAAGAAGTTTAACCTTAAACTACGTAGAGGGTTCTTTACTGTAAGAGCGGCAAGGATGTGGAATTCCCTTCCACAGGTGGTGTTCTCAGCGGGGGGACATCGATAGTGTCAAACTATTAGATAAGCACCTGAACGACCACAACATACAGGGATATGCAAGGTAATACTGACCTATAATCACACACATAGGTTGGACTTGATGGACTTGTGGCTTTTTTCAACCTCACCTATTAAGTAACTATGTAACTGCAGTGCTGAAGGACTATAAAAAAGATAAAAGTGATAAGAATTCAATTGGACTTTCAACTGAAACAAAGCAACCGGTGTCATAAGCACCCAGCTGGAGGTACAATATTTCAAATTCAAACTGTACATTACATTTGTCTGATAACTCTACCTTATTTTATTACTGGACCCCTCTAAAGAATTATCCCACATCCTTGTTTAGTTAAGAGGTCAGGAATAAGCAGGGAGACGTGTCTGAAAAGTGCTGCAGATTAAGGCCCCATGCACACTGGATGTTTTACAGCTGCTGTTTTTCGCTTCAGATGTTTTTTTTCTGCAGCCAGTAAACTGCCCAGAATGTTATCCTATGGTTCCATGCACGCATAGGCTGTTATTAGCTTTTTTTGGCAGGGGTGTTTTCTGGCTGGAAAAAACCCCCACAACTAGTGGGTTTTAAGAGGAGTTTTTCAGATGGAAAAAACACAAAAAAAACCCCAGCTATTCTGCATTTATCAGTGTTTTTGAGCTATAAGCTTTTATGGGAGTATAATTTTTTACTCTAAAAAAATAAATAAATAAAAAAACAAAAGCTATAAAAATGCCATAAATCTCCCATAGTTTGTAGACGCTATAACTTTTGCACAAACCAATCAATATACGCTAATTGCGATTATTTATTTTACCAAAAATATGTAGAAAAATATATATTGGCCTAAACTGCTGAAGAAATTTGTTTAAAAACATTTTTGGGGATATTTATCATAGCAAAAAGTATTTTTTTTTTTTTCTTCAAAAATATCGCTTTTTTTTGTTTATAGCGCAAAAAATAAAAAACGCAACGGTGATCAAATGCCACCAAAAGAAAACAATTTGTGGGGAAAAAAAGGACATCAATTTTGTTTCGGTACAACGTCGCACGACTGCGCAATTGTGAGTTAAAGCGACGGAGTGCTGTATTGCATAAAATGGCCTGGTCATTAAGCAGGAAAATATTCCGGTCTGTAAGTGGTTAAACAAACGCTCCTTTACACCCATAAACCTGGATTTTTAACAGATATGGTCATCGGATCCTTCAGTGCCGGACAACCAGATCAGGATACAGGGGGGCTGGGTGAGAACCTTTTACCATCCGATGGAGTTAATATATGAACAAGTGTTCTGTCACACCCAGTCTATATTGAAGACTCTCTTTTGTTATTTTCACCTACTTAGGCTTCCTAAACAACGTAATTAATCTTCTATGGGCACCTTAAGTAACACTGCTAGCAGTCGTGGCTAATAATTCTATATCTGCATTTTGTTTCATACTACCTATCAGATCAAAGCAATACACATAGTTGTCTCTGCAGCCTACAACCAGCTGGTTCAGGCACACCACCGGAGAAGAGAATATCTCCCCCTCTAGCGTACATTGACTGATTAGAAGTCCGGAGTGAGCATCCAGTATCCACAAGCTTCCATCTGTAGAGGCAGCTGCCAGTAGCTCTGTGTTCTCACTGTGTGGGTTGGGAAACACAAATGGTGTGGCGTATACCCGTGAATTGGCTTTATGTTTCCAGAGTAATTCCCCCTCCGCGCTGCAGCAATAAATGAAGCCATCATGTGAGCCAAACATGACATGCTTGGACACAGTGGAGACACACGGTGAAGAAAAAATGGGCCCCTCCGTGGAAAACTGCCACAACTATGAAAAAGAAAAATGCATTATTTTGATAGTAGATAAAGAATCATTTCAAATCAAACATTGGAAAAGGAACCATGAAAGCCAAAGTTTGTATAATGCATGTTGGAAAAGCAAAGAAAATATCTGTAGCAGTGCTTATGAACGATGTTAAACATAATAATACAATAGGGGCAAGTGCTTCAACTAAGGTATTCAGCTCTAAAGCTCTTTTTTTGGCTAGAACATTGATTGGCTGAAACACTTAATTGCTGCCTTTACTGGACACTAAATGCAAAGAATTTGGTTGGTCTACATAATTGTGTTTATATATGCATATATTAGACGGACACCTCAAAGCATCCTAATTAATGCTACTCCCCAGTAGAAGATGACTTGAGAGCACACAGGGAGTGCAGCCCAGTTGCTCAGTGCTTCAGCTTTTTATCCAGATATTGCTGTAGTACATTGGGCTGCTCCATCCCTTCTTTCTCTGTAATCTGAAGATTAAGGACCCATTTTGCTTACCTATTTGTAATGCTAAAGGCATATTCAGAAATACAGCCACTAGACTCTTTGCTGTCTCTCATACAGGGAGTCAAAAGTATCAAAACTCTTATCCATAAGGCCTCATGTACACTGCGGCTGCTTAACGGACGTTTAGGAGCAGTTGGGCATTTTTTTTCAACTGCCCCTGAACTACCCTCTGTTATTTTATCAGTACATGTACACAGGGTCTTTTATAGTAGTTTCTAGGCAGTTGAGTCTAGAGGCCCTTTTTTGGAAAGCAAAAAAATGAGTTCAGACACTGAGTTTAGAGGCATTTCAAGCGCCAAATGCTTTTAAACGTGGCAACTCAAGTTTAGTTTACAGGCGTTTTTCGATTTTGGCTATTTTGAAAAGAAAAATTGAAAAAATGCTTTTTTCCCCAAATGCTTCTAAACGCAAACGTGTCAAAATGTCCCTAAACATGGCATGTAAACGCGGCAAAACGGACGTTTTAAATGTGGGTTACTATCTGTTAAGTTAAATCGTTGAGGAGAGGTTGTAAAAACGTCCCGTGTACATTAAGCCTAAGAGGTTTTGTTCAACCACCAAATTCACACCTGCCTTGGAAGTCTGAATCTCATTGGTGACACATCAAGCAGAGACAAATTTGCACAGCACTGGCTATGTGACGTTATAAGCTCTGTAAAATCTTGTTGCAGTGGCTCCAAATAAAGGGAGTGTCCACCTTTTGTAAAGAATGCATCAAAATTTAACAAAATTAAAAAAAAAAAAAAAAAATTGTATTTATTACATTTTTGCATTAAAACCTGCAGAGTATTGCAACTGCAATCAGTGCATCATAGGTGCAATGCACATGTCCCTTTGCGGTTTGTATTCCAGCCCCAGGTCCGTATAGGAGGAACAGACCTTCAGTTATGGGGCTGAAGGAAGTAAACGCTTGACTAAACTGCACTTGTGAGTTTCACTGCCGTGGTGGCAGACCCTGAGACTGGATCTGTGAGTGGAGGATGTGGTTGTCTGGGCTAAGCCACGTTCATCTGTGATAAATTCAAGCAACAACAGAATGCTCCTCCAGGGAGCATGGGTAATGCAGGTCATACATAGAAAGAATTTCTTTCCTGCAACAGACAGTTGTTTCCACTGGTAAAGGTATTATTGTATTTTGGAAGGCCTACTTTAGTGTTCCTCAATGTTTTGTGCCCGTTACAGACATACTAGTGTTGTCCCACAGCAGGTCATGAAGGTGCTTAAAGCGGTTGTAAACATACATAACAGACATAAAATATGAACAAAGCATATCCCTCTATAGTGTGTATTTGTCTCAATTAAGAGCACCAAGTGTAATTTCTGTCTGCTGCTTTGTACCTCTGCCATCAGCATATCTCACTTCTGACAAGTTTTCCTGACACCAAGAGAAAAAAGGTGATGGGAGAGATCTCCAGCTGATTGACAGCCTCAGCTCTGTTCCTGTGTGAAGTGGGGTGTGCCCCTTCCCTCCAATTGGCTCTCAGAGCTCTCCTGAGCTCTGTAGAGTGTAACTTCAGCTCTCTGCCCCTTTTTTATGAACTTAATCAAGCTTTAAATATTCAGCACTTTGAACGATGTAGAGAAGAGAAGACTGCAGATAAATAGGTACAACGTATGTAGGAGAATGTGTTTCCTCTCTGTGCATCAGCTGAGGCCAGTCACATCACTGGGTATATGTAAGGGTTTACAATCACTTTAAATTATATCAGAGAGGGGCACAGGCTGGCATTTGCTGGCCTCCTAAAAATTCTAGTTACCTGGGTAGGTATGTCTTCAATACTTTTTGATTCACAGACTCAGAACAAGCATGCTATAAATAAGGCCCGTACATAATGCAAAACATGGGTTGAAAATTGCTAGATTCTAGGGCTGCAACTAACGTTTATTTTCAGAATCGATTAGTTGGCCGATTATTGTTTCGATTAATCGGTTAATAACCTTTAAAAAAAAGAAAAAAAAAAAAAAGTGTGGCGTATAATTTAGTTAATATGTAAAGTTTTAAAAAAGGCAATTTATTCTTAAATATCTCTATGCAGCGGTAAATATAAATACCCAAATATATGGTTAGGAAGCAAAATATCTAATCCACTCTGAGAATAACAGACAGAAGAGATATACTGTATATATTATTAGGAGATATGCTGTATATACTATAAGAGGAGATATACTGTATAAACTGTTAGAGAAGAGATATACTGTACATACTATTAAAGGGTGAATCTGATAAATATTATCAGACTCAGAGATCAAATGTCTTCCTTCAAAAAAAAAAAAAATCATTTTAAGAACGTTTGTTCGATTCTCTAATTGTTAGTGGGGTCAAATCGACGTTCATTTTCCACCACAGTGACGGGAAAATTTGGAAATAGAAAACTTCTTGGCCAAAGGAATTTTCAGACAGTGTTTGTGGTTTTCGTTCAGAAATTACATTCATTTTAAAAACAGAATGTTAAAAACAAGTGAAAATTTCAAACATTCTTTCATTCTGGGAATGTACAAAGATTTTTCATATGAATATTCTCGTTTGAAAATTGATCCGTGTGGCCAGCATAAAGCTTGCTACACACCTAGGAAGTTTGCTTTTGATCTGTTTCTGCAGTGCTTTTTGCTGTGCGTTTTGATTTTTGTGCACGTGATTTTGCGGCGATTTGCGTTTTTGCTTTTTTTTTTGGCCAATTTTTTGTTGGGCAGATTAAAAAACACAAATTGCTGCAAAAACGCATTAAATGCTTTTCTGCAGATTCTCCATTGAAGTATATTGAACCAAAAAAGCACAGTTTTTGCAGCGGCTGAAAAAAGCATAGATGTGAACGTGTCCATGAACTGCAGCGCGCTTCTGCAAAAAAGCACCAAAAAACACATAGATGTGAACCAGGTCGTTTAGTAACATAATGGGGTTAAAAAAACTAAAATGAGCCCTTTATAATCCAAAAAAAAAAAAAAAAAAAAAAAAAAAAAGCAGATAATCACTACTGTAAGGGGTTCATTTTTTTTTACTGTAGAACTGTGAAAGTAACATCTACAGTAGCGATTATTTGCTCTTTGTACTATAAAGGGTTTGTTTTAGTTTTTTTTAACCCCATTATGTTACTAGCCGATTAATCGATTATGAAAATAGTAATCGATTAATTTCATAATCGATTAGTTGTCGATTAATTGATTAGTTGTTTCAGCCCTACTAGATTCCCCCAACCACACAGTATGTAGGGAAACCTTCCCACAGTGTTATTGTGTTCTACCAGCAGGGAGCCTTCCCCATTGGCAGAATACAATTACTGTGGGCAGCTATAGCCACTGCCAGTGATTGGAGGAAAAAAACAAAAACAGGCTGGTTGTATTGAAGTCGATCGATGGATCGACTTTAGTACATCCAGCCTGCTTATAGACAGATCGAAATTCGGCCCATTCCTGCTGAACCAGCCAACTCTCAATCAGTCTATGGCTGGCTTAAGTGTCAAAAGTGTGAGAACTTTTTCTATACCGTACTGGGTTAGTGACTCAGAAAAAATTAAAGCCAGACTTGATGCAATAGAATAGAACTCACTGGAGTGTTCCTCACCTTTTCTCCACGGTGACTGAGACAATAAAACATTGCATCCACACAGCCAAAGAACACACGCTTGTCGCTGCACTGCAGAGAAGAAAACACAGGTTTCCCAATGTCATTCTTCCACAGAGGCTTTCCCGTGCTCTAAAGTGATAAGAAATATAAATTCACATACTGCATGGAGCAAAGTGAAAAAATGCTGGTACCGCTTTACAAACCTATTGCAAAACACAAGAAAAAAAAAAAAAACACACACACAGAATGTAAGACTACAAAGTAGGACTATTATTTTAAATAAACTATTTTAGCAACCATTACTTTTGGCTGTAGCAGACATCCTCATACAAACAATTGTACTTACTGGATTGATGGCCAGCACCAGACCTTTCAAGGTGGCAACATACAAATGATGAGGGTCCAGGTTTATACAAGGGGAAGAAAACACAGCAGAAGCCTGACAGTGCGACTTCCAGACACACTGCTTTCCCTGCAAGAAGATGACATAACTGCACTTAAAGAGGAACTGCAGTCTGATCACATAATAATTTGTAATAAAAAAAAAAAAATCTTTGCCATTCTGAAGCTTCCCTCTAACCACTTTACATATTATTTTATATATACTGTGATTCTGTACTTCCCAAATATGCTGCAGAAATCTCCCTCCACTGAGTCTGGCTGCAAACATTTTAACTGTGGGCAGCTAAAGCTGCTGCCTGTTCACTTCCTGGATTTACACAGACACACACCTCCAGCTCTGCAGCTTTCATTGGCCCTCTTATGACTCACCCCCCTTCCCTTATTTCTAAGAGCCTTTCAGGGCAACCTTGGAGAGAGCACAGCTCCCCCCATTTTCCAGGAAACACATGCAGCTGTTAAATACCTCCTCTTCCACCATGGCTTCAGTTATTGTGTGGTCTGCGACATACTGGAAAACAAAGCACAGAACACCACCAAACAACCATGATAGACACTAAAAATCACTTCTAAGATAAACAAGGGAGGAAAGTAGCAGTTGTCCTGAAAGGCTCTTAGAAATACCGTCACCGGTAAGTCTAACCAAGTCTTAATCGAATCGCCTTTCAGGACAACTGAGAAACTTATCCTAGGGTGGGACTACTGCCTGCAGTACCTTCCTGCCGAAGGCTTGATCTGCGGTGGACAGCAAGTCCAACCTATAATGTCGGAGAAATGTCGAGTAGATGGACCAAGTGGCAGCCTTGCAAATTTGTTCAGGTGTAGCACCAGCCCTTTTGGCCCAGGAAACCGCCGTTGATCTCGTAGCATAAGCAGCAATACCCAAGGGGGGTATTTCTTCCTTGGCCTTGTAGGCCTCTGTGATTGTAAATCTAAGCCATCTGCCCAGCGTGCTTTTGAAAGCTTTCTCCCCTTTTACGTGAGCCTGAAAATATCACAAAGAGCGCTTGACCTTCTGAATTCTTTAGTGACTGTTAGTGTAACAAACATCTCCTCACATCCAGTGTGTGAAAAGCCACTTGTCCTGGATTGGCAGGAGCTGAAGAGAAAGTGGACAGGACTATTTCCTGTGAGCGGTGAAAGGTCGAAGAAACCTTGGGTATGAACGCTGGGTCTGTTTGAAGGATCACTCTGTCTGAAAAGACCTTCAGAAAAGGTTCTGCGACTGACAGGGCCTGAAGCTCGCTGACTCTTCTTGCCGACGTGATGGCTACTAGAAAAATAGTTTTAAGAACCAAGTTCTGTAAGGAGGCTTCCTGTAAGGGTTCAAATGGAGCTCCCATGAGACCCTGTAAAACAACAGACAAATCCCAACTGGATAAAAACTTTGAGGGCCACTGGCCTATTTTGTGCAAGTGCCCTAAAAAATCTTGAAATTAAGACTTCTCTGGATAGAGTCCTCTCCAAAAAAAAAAAAAAACGGATAGAGCCACCACCTGGGTTTTCAGGGTGCTGGCTGTCAGCCCCTTCTCCATTCCATGATGGAGAAATTCTAAGACTGACACTAAACTTTTGACCTGGAGGCCCTTAGAAGTGCACCAGGAATTTAATTTTTTCCAAACTTTCAGGTATATGGCCCGAGTTACCTCTTTTGTACTGGAAAGTAGGGTCTTTGCTAATTTATCAGACAGTCCCTTGGCGTTCAGGAAGTCTTCCTCAGAAACCAAGCAGTTAGATGTAGTAGGTTTGCTTCCGGATGGTTCACCGACCACTGCATTAGCAGGTCCTTTCTGGGCGGCAGTTTCCATGGAGGTTCTGTGGCCAGGTTTAGTAGTGTCGCGAACCAGGGCCTTTTTGGCCAGAAGCGAGTGACCAGGATCAGATTGGTATTTTCCTCCCTGAATCTCCCTAGAACCAGTGGTATCAGGGGAAAGGGGAAGGGAGGGGGGCGTAGCACAGCTGGTAATGCCACAGATGGGCATCTAAGCCTACTGCCTGGTCTTCTTGGTGGAGAGAGAAGAACTTCTGTACTTTCGAGTTCTGTTGGCTGGTGAACAGATCTATTTGAGGTTGCCCCCAAGCTTCGGAGATCATCAAGAAAACTTCTTGGTTCAGACTCCACTCTGCTTCCACCAGTCTCCTTCTGCTTAGTAGGTCTGCTAGCAGATTCTGGGATCCCTTCAGATGGACTGCTGACAATGAGGCCACATTCTGTTCTGCCCAGGTAAGCAGCTGACTGGCCAGCTCTAGGAGCCCTCTGCTCCTGGTTCCTCCTTGTTTCAACACATAAGCTACTGCAGTTGTATTGTCTGAGAGAACCTGAATGTGTTGTCCCCTTACTACTTGTTGAAAAGCTACAAGACCGAGAAAGATCGCCTTCAGTTCCTGCCAATTTGAGGACTTTCGGGCTTCTGCTTTGGACCAGGCCCCCTGAGAGGTTTGACCGTCCAGGTGGGCTCCCCAGCCCCAAGAACTCACGTCTGCTGTTAGACATTTGTCTAGGGGAAAGACCCAGGAAAGACCTTTTGCCTGGTTGGTTGAATTCCTCCACCACCAGAGCGCACACTTTACGTTTGAGGTAAGTTTGATCTGTTTTTCTAGCGGCTCCTGGTGTGACCATCTTTGTAATATATTCATCTGGAGGGGTCTGGAATGTAATCTGGCCCACTGAATAGCTGGAATCGATGCCGTGAGAAGGCCTAAGACTGCCATAGCTGATCTGACTGACACAGAGGTTCGTCTGAACCTGTCTCACCGCAGATTGGATCTTCTCCCTCTTCTCTTGTGGCAGAAAAACGTTTTGAAGCACCGAGTTTATGGTATAACCAAGGAACTTCATCTCCTGTGTGGGCTCTAGATTTGATTTTTCTAGATTCAAGAGCCACCCTAAGTCCTTGAGGTGAGCCTGAAACACCTGGAGATTTGTCAAGAGTTTTTCTTTGGAGTCTGCAAAAAACAACAGGTCGTCCAGATATGGGATGACTGAAATCCCTCTCAGCTTCAGAGGTTCCAGAGCTTCCACCATTATCTTTGTAAAGATTCTGGGGGAGAATGAAAGTCCGAATGGCAGAGTTCTGAATTGGAAATGCCAGACTGAGGTCCTAAAGTTGAGGGCCAGACGTAGAAAGCATTGAGAAGCCCGAGTTATTGTAAACAGGCGTCCCTTAGATCTAGGGATGCCATGAAAGTCTGGAGTCAATAATTTTGTGATTGAATGGATCGTGTCCATTCTGAAATGTTTGTAGCGAATCGATCTGTTCAGGATCTTTAAGTTCAGAATCAATTGATACTTTCCCGAAGGCTTCTTCACCAGGAAGATCTGGGAATAGAAGCCTCGGCCTTCCTGACTTTTTGGGACCTGGATAATCACTTCCCGTTGAATCAGATCCTGCAGCAGGCTCCTCATTGCAGAAACTTTTTCCTGATCCCTTGGCAGGGCCGTAACATAGAATCTGCTCAGGGGTGGCTCAGAAAACCCCAGACTGTATTCCTGGGAAATGACGTTTTTCACAAACAGGCTTGTAGTTGTTTTGTTCCACTGTAGGTGAAAGGCAGACAGACAATCTTCCCCCTACTGGGGTAAGACTGTCATTTGTTTTTAGGGGGCTGGTCTGTGGGAGATCTGAAGAGAACTCCTCCTTTTCCCTTACCCCTTTGGGAGACCTAGCGGCTCTTGTGGTCTTGATCCCTATTTTTGTGGGGCTGTTGAACAGAATGAAAATTCTTTTTGATCGGTTGTTTCTTCTTGGAAGAGAAAGCCTTTTTCTTGTTGGCTGTCCTGTCCAAGACCGTTTCAAAGTCCAGACCAAAAAGAAAATCACCCGAGAAAGTTAAGTCGCACAGCTTAATCTTGGAAGCTGTCACCAGACCAAGTTTTTAGCCAGACAGCACGTCTGGCTGAATTCACCAACGCTGACCATCTTGCTAACATCTTAACTGATTCAGCAGATGCATCAGCCATGTACTTTACTGCCTTCAGTATCAATGGAAAGGGACTCAAAAAGATCTTTCCGCGATTTGCATGCCTCTACGTGACTACGTCCCTGGTACATTTTGTCGTGAACTGACAGTTGCACCTTCTCCCCCTGGATTTCGAGGGTAGTGTAGATCTCTCTCAGACGGTCGTCCACTTCTTCCAAAGATAGCTTGTACCTAGAGGCTCCGCTATCGTCTTGCTCCTCCTCCTCGTCTGAATCCCTGAGGGAGGGAAGAGTACTTGCCCCCTCATCACCACAACCTCTGCTGCTCTGGAGGAGGATGCCCTCGGGCTGGATGGTGGATGTTGGTGCTCAACCTGGACTGCCAGGCTCTGTACCAACATGGACTTTACTGAACTCAGTGAGTTCGTAAGTTCCCGTACTGAAGAGAACAAGTCCTTGTATTGCTGGGACGTTTCCTCTTCAACCAAGTCCTTAATACAGGACCTGCACATTGCCTTCTGCCATGAATCTCTAAGGGGGTTCTTGCAGGAGGGACATTTCCTCTGACTTGGTGGATTTGAATGCTTAGACTTTCCTAACACTTTTTCCTGCAATGAGAAAAAATTAAACTCACCTAGGGCACCTAACGTATTTTACCAACCCCTAGTGCACAGCTAGACCACCACCAGACAGAAAGGAAACAGTGCCCCAAGCAATGCAATCCCAACAGCAACCACCCAGTCCACACTGCAGGGTCCAAGTGAAGTAACCTCTAACCGTGCAGCCACAGGCTCCCTGCAGGGAGGATCCAACAAAACAGCAAAACATAAGCCCATATGGATCAGAATAAAGGCACCACTGTACCCCTCTTACCTGGGAGTGACCGGTGCTTGGGGCACCTGCTTCCACCGTGGCTGTCGGTCTCTCCTCCATCTTTGGCAGAGAACGCAGCGGAGTACTGAGAAACCATCTGTTTTTTTCATTTTCCCAGCGTCACCAACGAGGGCCGGAACCGGAAGCGCCGGTCAATGGACCCGGCCCCTAGTCTCTGTATTCCAGGAGCTTGGAACCACTAGCGCCATGCCTCCGCAGAAAGCCACGTCACTGGACATGTCACCTGCCGGCCGGGACATGCGGGACACGTCGCTGACCAGCAGCGGCACCCACCTGGCCACCAGAGCCATGCCAGCGGACCCCGGGCACACAGACGCCACGCCTCCTGCGGGCCCTTGCATCCCCTGAGCTGGAGAGACCGGGGACTCCGGAACACCCCCCGCCCGTACTTGGGGGGGGGGGGGGGTCCTGGGATGGTCACTGCAAAAGAAAAAAAAGACACAGAGGTAAGCCTACACCCTCCACCTTGGAGAGAGCGCAGCTCCCTGGTTCCAGCATGCACTTCCACCATGGCGGAGGAAACACAATAACTGAAGCCATGGTGGAAGAGGGGGGGATTTAAAGGCTGTATGTATTTCCTGGAAAATGGGCATAGCTGCGCTTTCTCCAAGGTTGTCCTGAAAGGCGATTTGAGAAAAAATATATATATTTTACTATCCAAAGTAAAAACAAGGGAAGAAGATTTAATAGATGGGAAGTTGAAAAAAAAAATGACTGAAGGTCCGCTTTAAGCTTATTCAGCAAGTTAGTAAAAGGAGTAAGGATCAAATACAGATACAGTCGTATGCAAAAGTTTAGGAACCCCTGACAATTTCCATGATTGTCATTTATAAATATTTGGGTGTTTGGATCAGCAATTTAATTTTGATCTATCAAATAACTGAAGGACACAGTAATATTTTAGTAGTGAAATGAGGTTTTTTGGATTAACAGAAAATGCGCAATATGCATCAAAACGAAATTAGACAGGTGCATAAATTTGGGCACCCTAACAGAAAAATCACATCAATATTTAGTAGAGCCTCCTTTAGCAGAAATAACAGCCTCTAGACGCTTCCTATAGCCTGTAATGAGTGTCTGGATTCTGGATGAATGTATTTTGGACCATTCCTCCTTACAAAACATCTCATGTTCAGTTAGGTTTGATGGTTGCCGAGCATGTACAGCACGCTTCAAATTACCCCACAGATGGTCAATGATATTCAGGTCTGGGGACTGGGATGGCCATTCCAGAACATTGTACTTGTTCCTCTGCATAAATGCCAGAGTAGATTTTGAGCAGTGTTTTGGGTCATTGTCTTATCCAGCCCTGGCGTAACTTCAACTTTGTGACTGATTCCTCAACATTATTCTCAAGGATCTGCTGATATTGAGTGGAATCCATGCGACCCTCAACTTTAACCAGATTCCCAGTACCGGCACTGGCCACACAGCCCCACAGCATGATGGAACCTCCACCAAATTTTACTGTGTGTTTTTCTTGGAACGCTGTATTCTTTTGCCGCCATGCATAACGCCCCTTGTTATGACCAAATAACTCAATCTTTGTTTCATCAGTCCACAGCACCTTATTTCAAAATTAAGCTTGCTTGTCCAAATGTGCGTTTGCATACCTTAAGCGACTCCGTTTGTGGCGTATGTGCAGAAAAGGCTTCTTTCGTATCACTCTCCCATACAGCTTCTCCCTGTGCAAAGTGCGCTGAATTGTTGAAGGATGCAGTGACACCATCTGCAGCAAGTTGATGTTGTAGGTCTTTGGAGGTGGTCCGTGGGCTGTTTTCGACCGCTCTCACCATCCTTCGCCTCTCCAATATTTTATGTGGCCTGCTACTTCTGGCTCTAACAAGAACTGTGCCTGTGATCTTCCATTTCCTCACTATGTTCCTCACAGTGGACACTGACAGCTTATATCTCTGCGATAACTTTTTGAAGCCTTTCCCTAAACCATAATGTAGAACAATCTTTGTTTTCAGGTCGAGAGTTGTTTTGAGGCCCCCATGTTGCCACTCTTCAGAGGAGAGTTAAAGAGAACAACAACTTGCAATTGGCCACCTTAACCACTAGCCTACCGCCCACCGTCATATGACGGCCGGACGGTAAGCCTATTGTTCTGAGTGGGCGTCATATGACGTCCTCGCCCTCCCGAGCCACTAGGGGGCGCGCGCGCGCCCGCTGCGTCACTCGGGACCCGGTGCGCGTGCCCGGCGGCCGCGATGTCCGCCGGGCACCCGCGATTGCCGGGTAACAGAGCAGGAGCGTGGATCTGTGAATGTAAACACAGATCCACGTCCTGTCAGAGAGGAGAGGAGACCGATGGTGTGTCCCTTGTACATAGGGACACCGATCGGTCACCTCCCCCAGTCAGTCCCCTCCCCCCACAGTTAGAATCACCTCCTTAGGTCATACATTAACCCCTCGATCGCCCCCTAGTGTTAACCCCTTCCCTGCCAGTCACATTTACACAGTAATCAATGCAATTTTATAGCATTGATCGCTGTATAAATGTGAATGGTCCCAAAAATGTGTCAAAAGTGTCCGATGTGTCCGCCGCAATATCGTAGTCACAATAAAAATTGCAGATCGCCGCCATTACTAGTAAAAAATAAATAAATAATAAAAATGCTATAAATCTATCCCGTATTTTGTAGACGCTATAACTTTTGTGCAAACCAATCAATATACGCTTATCGCAATTTTTTTTTACCAAAAATATGTAGAAGAATACGTATCGGCCTAAACTGAGGAAAAAATTTGTTAAAAAAAAAAAAAAAATGGATATTTATTATAGCAAAAAGTAAAAAATATTGTGTTTTTTCAAAATTGTCCCTCTTCTTTTGTTTATAGCGCAATAAATAAAAACCGCAGAGGTGATCAAATACCACCAAAAGAAAGCTCTATTTGTGGGGAAAAAAATGCAAAAAATTTAATTAAGGTGCAGTGTAACATGACCGCGCAATTGTCATTCAAAGTGCGACAGCGCTGAAAACTGAAAAATGGCTTGGGCAGGAAGGGGGTGTAAGTGCCCTGTATTGAGGTGGTTAAATACCTTTTCTCATGATTGGATGCACCTGCCTATGAAGTTCAAGGCTTAATGAGCTCACCAAACAAATTCTGTTCCAATTAATAAGTGCTTAAGTAGTTACAGGTATTCAAATCAACAAAATGACAAGGTTGCCCAAATTTATGCACCTGTCTAATTTCGTTTTGATGCATATTGCGCATTTTCTGTTAATCCAATAAACCTCATTTCACTACTAAAATATTACTGTGTCCTTCAGTTATTTGATAGATCAAAATGAAATTGCTGATCCAAACACCCAAATATTTATAAATGACAATCATGGAAATTGTCAGGGGTTCCTAAACTTTTGCATACGACTGTATAAACTAAACAGCTACAGATTATGGAAGTCAAATTAATGAAAGATTATGATTAGCTGCATGGATTTAAGAAAACCTAAAAAGCATGGAGGCTGTGTGCACCTTTTTTTGCAACTGCAGTCAGTTCATCATAGGTGCAATGCACACGCTCCTTCGCGGTTTACATTCCAGCCCGAAGTCTGTATAGAGAAACAGACCTTCAGTTATGGGGCTGAAGGAAGAAAACTGCACTTGTAAGCTCCACTGCCGTGGAAATATGGAGGCTGCCACCGATTATCTCTCATTTGGAAACCTTCTGGTTTTCATGCGGATTTGGAACTAATATGCAGATTAGGAGCTCTGAGTTCATTTTAGCTTCCTGATCTGCATGCTTGATCCAGATCAGTGTCTTAGAGCAGTGTTTCTCAACTCCAGTCCTCAAGGCGCGCCAACAGGTCATGTTTTCAGGCTCTCCATTGTTTTGCACAGGTGATTTGACCAGTTTCACTGCCTTCGTAATTGCCACAGCTGTTTCATCTGAGGGAAATTCTGAAAACATGACCTGTTGGGGCACCTTGAGGACTGGAGTTGAGAAACACTGTCTTAGAGTACCGATGTTAGAAGGCCAGGCAACTTGTATTTTTAAACAAAAGGCACTATTAGCAGCACCAAGATTACGGTTATTGCAGCTTTCCTTTGCTCATTCAGCCCTCCCTAAAAAAATCCCCTTATATTTACCTTACCAGCACTCCCCACCACTCTTTCCTCCTCTTTAGCCATCCACATTACCTGTTACCTTGAGTATGTAGGAGCATGCACCTCCTTCACGGTGACAGTGTTCTGGTCTAGCAGCCAATAGCTAGTCTCTGAGCACTGTCACATGATCAGGGGAGTGGCATCACTGCCCCCCAGCTTGTCAACACCTGTTTTTTCAGTACCAGCTGTGGGGGAGCAAAGAACAAAGAGCAATGATGGATCATAAGGTGATGGATTATAGTGGAGTTTAGGGTTGACTTGTATAAGGTGACAGTGTCTCTTTAAAACTGAAGTGCATAAAGTCTTGCTTATTTTTTAATGACTTTTGGCATCCTTTGTAGTTTTTCCATAGATCTGTGCAGTAATCCAGCATGAAAAACTCCTGTAATAAAGACTAGCTAGTGTTGCTTTCTCTCCTTTGTGTAGGGTGCCTGGTCTTGTACACGATCGCCCCCTTGAAATTTTTGTTAGGCAGCCTGTAGTGGGGGAACCTGCTGGGTCCCTCCTACATCTCTGCATAGGCTACATGCAGCACAGTGATGCAAAAGCATTTGGTGGAAACATTGTGGATTTATATCCTTTGTGGCTATAGAGAAATATATTTAAAGAAGTTGTAAACCCTGACAGTTTTCCACCTTAATACATTCTATGCATTAACCACTTGCTGACCAGCCGTCGTCATTATACTGTGGCAGGTTGTCACGATCCCGCGAACCATCGTAGCTGTAAGTCGGTCCCTTTAAGCGGGATAGCAGGCACGCGCCCGCTGCTCAGTGGGGGTGCCGATGCTCGTGACCAGCAATCGCAAGCACGAGAGGCAGAACAGGGACGTGTGTGTGTGTGTGTGTAAACACACACATCCCATTTCTATGACGAGAGAGAGATTGTGAGTTCCTACGAGCTGCGAACCATGATCTCTCATCTCGTATAGTCCATCCCATCCCCCACAGTTAGAACACACACATAGGGAACACAGTTATCCCCTTGATCGCCCCCTAGTGTTAACCCCATCCCTGCCAGTGACATTTATACAGTAAATCAGTGCATTTTTATAGCACTGATCGCTGTATAATTGTCAATCGACCGAAAAACGTGTCAAAAGTGTCCGCCATAATGTCGCAGTCTCGATAAAAATCGCATATCGCGGCCATTACTAGTAAAAAAAATAAAAATAAAAAAAATAATAATAATGCCATAAATCTATTCCCTATTTCGTAGACCCTATAAAACTTTTGCGCAAACCAATCAATATACGTTTTTTTTTTTTTTTTCATTACCAAAAATATGTAGAAGAATACACATCAGCCTAAACTGAGAAAAAAAATAGCCTTTTTAAAAAAAAATTGGGGCCATTTATTACAGCAAAAAAAGTACAAAATAGTGTTTTTTTTTCTAAATTGGTGTTTTTTTTTCTTTTGTTTCTATCGCAAAAAATAAAAACCGCAGAAATGATCAAATACCACCAAAAGAAAGCTCTATTTGTGGGGGGGGAAAAATGGACATCAGGTACAGCGTCGCATGACCGCGCAATTGTCAGTTAAAGCGACGCAGTGCCGTATTGCAAAAAATGGCCTGGTCATTGAGCAGCCAATTCTTTCGGGGCTGAAGTGGTTAACCACTTGCCGACCGCCTCACACAGATATACTGCGGCAGAATGGCACGGGCAGGCAAAATCACGTACCTGGTACGCGATTGCCTTCCCGCGGGCGGGGGGTCTGGTCGGACCCCACCCCCGGTGCCAGAGGCGGCCGGCATTTGTTCATGGGCGATGAGAGGTGAGGCCATCCATTCGTGGCCACCCCCTCACGATCGCTCCCGGCGAATGAAAATCCTTCCTCTGCCTCTGTAATGTAAACAGGAGGGAGAGGAAGTGATGTCATCCCTCCTCGAGCCGGTCTTTTTGTTCCGGCGCCGAGGAGAACAGACATCAAGTAAGTGCACCAACCCTACACTTTCAGTAGAACACACTAAGCACACTTTTCACCCCCCAGTCACCCCTGTCACAGTGACACCAATAGCAGTTTTTTTTTTTGCATTGGTGTGAGTTTGTGACAGTTATAAAAGTGTTAGGGCAGTTAGGGTTAGCCCCCTTTAGGTCTGGGGTACCCCCCTAACCCCCCCTAATAAAGGTTAACCCCTTGATCACCCACCGTCGCCAGTGTCGCTAAGCGATCGTTTTTCTGATCGCTGTATTAGTGACACAGGTGACGCTAGTTAGGGAGGTAAGTATATAGGTTCGGCGTCAGTGTTTTATAGCGACAGGGACCCCATATACTACCTACTAAAGGTTTTAACCCCCTGATTGCCCCCTAGTTAACCCTTTCACCAGCGATCACCGTATAAGTGTTACGGGTGACGCTGGTTAGTTAGTTTGTTTTTTATAGTTTATTATAGTTTTAGGGTACCCGCCGTTTATTACCTTATAAAGGTTTAACCCCCTAATTGCCCGGCGGTGATATAAGTTACGTTTTTAGGGTCAGATAAGGTCTGCGTCACCCCAGGCAGCGTCAGGTTAGCGTCAGTACCGCTAACACCCATGCACGCAGCATGCACCTCCCTTAGTGCTATAGTATCTGAGCGGATTGATATCTGATCCGATCAGATCTATACTAGCGTCCCTAGCAGTTTAGGGTTCCCAAAAACACAGTGTTAGCGGGATCAGCCCAGATACCTGTTAGCACCTGGGTTTTGCCTCTCGGCCCAGCCCGGCCCACCCAAGTGCAGTATCGATCGATAACTGTCACTTACAAAACACTAAGCACACATAACTGCAGCGTTCGCAGAGTTAGGCCTGATCCCTGCGATCGCTAACAGTTTTTTTGGTAGCGTTTTGATACAGTCGCTAACAGTCAGGAGCTTTTTTGCCTGTGAGTCTCACTAGTGTACCCCTAAATTTAGAGCCCAAAATGGCAAATCGAAGGTACACTAGTGAAGAGGCCTACACGTTTCTGAGCATGACAGAGTGAAGAGGAAGTCGCTCATCTCTCAGATTCAGGCTCAGAATACGATCCTGTAGAGGACAGCGGCTCCATGACAGATAGCTCTGACGACGGAGTTGTGGTCCCTGCCAAGGTCAGGCGTACCAAACCCCAATCTTCTTCTTCTGTCCTTGAACTGCAAGAACCGCAGGTCCCTAATATGGAGCAGAGAAGTACTAGCGCCGCTATTCCTTCTGGTGAACTGGCAAGCACCAGCGGCCTAGTACACCCTGGTCGTACATCCAGCATTGCAGTAACACTTGGTGACGTGGCGAGTCCCATAAGTGCAGTTCAAGCTGGCGAGGTGGCAAGCACAAGTAGTGTCCCACTGCCACCAAGAAGACGAACACAGGCCCGTCGTGCCCATAGTGCCCTTCCTGCTGCATTCGCCAATCCGAATTGGGAACCCACCACTTCTGCAGCACCCGTACTTCCCCCAATCACTGGCCAACCCGGAATTCAGGTGGAAACAGTTGATTTTACCCCACTGGATTTTTATTCGCTGTTTTTCACCGAAGATCTCTATAGATCTATTGTGGACCAAAGCTATTTGTACGCTGGTCAACACATCGCCACTATTCCCCAGCCCTCCCTTGCCAGAGATTGGAAACCAATTACGGTTTGCGAATTTAAGATCTTTCTGGGCCTTTCCCTCAACATGGGCATAACTAAAGAGTGAGTTGCGGTCATATTGGTCCACTGAGCCAATTTACCATATGCCCATGTTCTCTGCCTCCATGGCCAGGGCCTGATACGAGCAGATTTTGCGGTTCATGCACTTCAACGACAATGAACTCTGTCGTCCTCTTGGAGACCCTGGATACGATCGGCTCTACAAAATTCGGCCCCTCGTAAACCACTTCAACCAACGTTTTTCAGACTTGTTTACTCCCCATCAAGTTGTCTGCGTTGAGGAGTCCCTGATTAAATTTTCTGGCCGCTTATCATTCAAACAGTACCTTCCCAGCAAGCGTGCCAGATATGGGGTCAAGATGTATAAGCTCTGTGACAGGGCCACAGGCTATACATGTAGTTTTATGGTTTACGAGGGCAAAGATAGTCACGTAGAGCCGACAAACTGCCCTGACTACATAGGAAGCGCTGGCAAGATAGTGTGGGACTTGGTATCACCCTTATTCAGAAAGGGGTACCACTTGTACGTGGACAATTATTACACGAGCGTGCCACTTTTTAGCCACCTTTTTGATCATTAGATTGGAGCATGTGGCACCGTGCGACCTAATCGCCGGGGCTTTCCCCAGCGGCTTGTAGATTCCCTTCTTAGGCTGGGGGAGAGAGCCTGTTTGACGTGTAATAACTTGCTCGCTATGAAGTGGAGGGACAATAAGAATGTTTTCGTTCTTACCTCCCTTCATGCAGACACGACGGTCCAAATTACTATGGCGACTGGTGTTGTGGAGAAACCCCTCTGTGTCCACGAATATAACCAAAATATGGGAGGGGTGGACCTCAACGACCAGTTGTTGGCGCCGTACCTAGTTGCCCGTAAGGCCGGACGCTGGTACAAAAAAGTGTCTGTTTATTTCAATTGGCTTTGCTGAATGCTTATGTGCTATACAGAGCTTCAGGACAGACTGGATCCTTCCTTAAATTCCAGGAAGAGATCGTCAGAGCCCTTCTGTTTCCAGACGGTGCTCCACCTCACCATCCCCAACCAAATGCACTAAGCCGGCTGCATGAGAGGCATTTTCTATATGTCCTCCCAGGTACCCCTACCCAACGAGCCCCCCAAAAAAGATGTCGTGTCTGCAGCAAGCGCGATTTAGGCGCGACACCCGGTGGTATTGTCCCTTCTGTCCAGACAATCCTGGTCTTTGCATTGGTGAATGTTTTGAACGCTACCATACACTAGTTGAGTATTAGCGTAGGGTACAGCACTGCACAGACTAGGACACACTTTCACAGGGTCTCCCAAGATGCCATCGCATTTTGAGAGACCCAAACCTAGTACCAGTTAAAAAAGTTAAAGTTACAAAAAAAGTGTAAAAAAAAACCAAAAAACACCAAAAAAAAAAAAAAAAAAAGTCAAAAAAAAAAGAAAAAAAACCACAAAAAAATATATAAAATAAAAAAAACAAAAATAGTTGTTTTATTGTTCTCTCTCTATTGTTCTGCTCTTTTTTATTGTATTCTATACTGCAATGTTTTATTGTTATGTTTTTATCATGTTTGCTTTATAGGTATGCAATTTTTTTATACTTTGTTTTTTTATTGTTAACCACTTTTTTGTTTTCAGGTACGCCATTCAGCTGCAGAGCTGATTTATTTATCTTGACAGCAACAGCGTTTGCTCCCACGATACATAAAGCCGTGATTCCACCTCCACAGTTACATACTTCAGCATATATGCCGAAGCGTGGGGGCAGCAGTGGGTGGAGGAGCGATTTGCTCCTGCCTTTTGCGGAAGGATGCCCCCATGCTTCGGCATATATATATTTTAGGTAGGTACAGGTTGCGTTAAATGTTTTATTTTTTACTATGTTTTTTTTTTGTATTTGCTTTGCGGGTATGATAAGTATTACTGTTATACTGTAATGTTACTTTGTTTTTTTGTTAACCATCATTTGCTTAGCAGGTACGCTATTCAGTTGCAGCGCGGATTTATTTCTCTTGACAGCAACAGCGTTTGCTCCCACGAGACATAAAGCCGTGACTCCAGCGCTGTCGGAGGTGATTTCACCACCACAGTTACATACTTCAGCATATATGCCGAAGCGTGGGGGCAGCAGAGGGCGGAGGAGCGATTTGCTCCTAACTTTTGCGGGAGGATGCTCCCATGCTTCGGCATATATATACGGTGCATGTATGCCCATCATTAGAAGTGGGTGGATGAAGGGAGGTATTCTAATGGTGGGCATACCCACCGATCAATATCTTTTTTTCGTTCAGCCCACAGGTTTACAATATATGCCCAACAAGGACCAGCAACGTACTGGTATGTTGCTGGACTTTGAGTGGTTATACCAGAATGATGCCTGCAGGTTTAGGTATCATTCTTTTCAGCCAGCGGTCGGCTTTCATGTAAAAGCAATCCTAGCGGCTAATTAGCCTCTAGACTGCTTTTACGAGCAGTGGGAGGGAATGCGCCCCCCCCCACCGTCTTCCATGTTTTTCTCTGGCTCTCCTGTCCCAACAGGGAGCCTGAAAATGCAGCCCATGATTCAGCCAGCTGACCATAGAGCTGATCAGAGACCAGAATGGCTCCAAACAGGTCTATGGCCTAAGAAACCGGAAGCTACGAGCATTTCATGACTTAGATTTCACCGGATGTAAACAGCGCCATTGGGAAATTGGGAAAGCATTTTAGCACACCGATCTTGGTGTAGTCAGATGCTTTGAGGGCAGAGGAGAGATCTAGGGTCTAATAGACCCCAATTTTTTCAAAAAAAGAGTACCTGTCACTACCTATTGCTATCATAGGGGATATTTACATTCCCTGAGATAACAATAAAAATGATTAAAAATAAAATAAAAATGAAAGGAACAGTTTAAAAATAAGATAAAAAAGCAAAAAAATAATAAAGAAAAAAAAAAAAGCACCCCTGCCCCCCCCTGCTCTCGCGCAAAGGCGAATGCAAGCGTCGGTCTGGCGTCAAATGTAGACAGCAATTGCACCATGCATGTGAGGTATCACCGTGAAGGTCAGATCGAGGGCAGTAATTTTATCAGTAGACCTCCTCTGTAAATTTAAAGTGGTAACCTGTAAAGGCTTTTAAAAATGTATTTAGTTTGTCGCCACTGCACGTTTGTGCGCAATTTTAAAGCATGTCATGTTTGGTATCCATGTACTCGGCCTAAGATCATTTTTTTTATTTCATCAAACATTTGGGCAATATAGCGTGTTTTAGTGCATTAACATTTTAAAAAGTGTGTTTTTTCCCCAAAAAATGCGTTTGAAAAATCGCTGCGCAAATACTGTGTGAAAAAAAAAAACTGAAACACCCACCATTTTAATCTGTAGGGCATTTGCTTTAAAAAAAATATATAATGTTTGGGGGTTAAAAGTAATTTTCTTGCATAAAAAAATAATTTTTTCATGTAAACAAAAAGTGTCAGAAAGGGCTTTGTCTTTAAGTGGTTAGAAGAGTGGGTGATGTGTGACATAAGCTTCTAAATGTTGTGCATAAAATGTCAGGACAATTCAAAACCCCCCCAAATGACCCCATTTTGGAAAGTAGACACCCCAAGCTATTTGCTGAGAGGCATGTCGAGTCCATGGAATATTTTATATTGTGACACAAGTTTCGGGAGAAGACAAATTTATTTTTTATTTTTTGCACAAAGTTGTCACTAAATGATATATTGCTCAAACATGCCATGGGAATATGTGAAATTACACCCCAAAATAAATTCTGTTGCTTCTCCTGAATACGGGGATACCACATGTGTGAGACTTTTTGGGAGCCTAGTCGCGTACAGGACCCCGAAAACCAAGCACTGCCTTCAGGCTTTCTAAGGGCGTAAATTTTTGATTTCACTCTTCACTGCCTATGACAGTTTCGAAAGCCATGAAATGCCCAGATGGCACAACCCCCCCCCTCCTCCAAATGACCCCATTTTGGAAAATAGACACCCCAAGCTATTTGCTGAGATGTATAGTGAGTTTTTTGCAGACCTCACTTTTTGTCACAAACTTTTGAAAGTTGAAAAAAGAAAAAAAAAATACATTTTTCTTGTCTTCATTTTCAAAAACAAATGAGAGCTGCAAAATACTCACCATGCCTCTCAGCAAATAGCTTGGGGTGTCTACTTTCCAAAATGGGGTCATTTGGGGGGGTTTTGTGCCATCTTGGCATTTTATGGCCTTCAAAACTGTGATAGGTAGTGAGGAGTGAAATCAAAAATTTACGCCCTTAGAAATCCTGAAGGCGGAAAAAGTTGAAGCTTTTCTACACAGAAATCAGTTTTAAAGCTGTGTAGTGAACGACTAACTACATATTAGAATGCAAGAAAGCGCTAATTAAATGTGTGCTTATTGGGGGCCTGGACTGATTCATAAGGGCAGAGGAATTAGAAATTCACCAATTAGCTAGGAAACCAAGTTATGTATTATTCTTCAGCTCCCATTTTTTCTTCCAAGGAGGCTGTTAGAACAATGAAATGTGTGTGCAGTAAAAGATAAGATTCACAATAAGCAGTCAATAGATAAGAGCACTTACTTCAATGTCTAAAGCATATAAATGCTGGTCATGTGACCCAATATATACAAGACCGCACACAGGATCAACGGCAGGAGAACTCTTTACAGCATCCCCAGTACTGAAAACCCAGTGTGTTGCCCCATCACTTCTCTTCAGTACATAAACACCGCCATCATAGCAACCTGCAAAAAAAATAATAATAATAATTTGCATTCTTTCACATTCTGTGATAGGATAACCAATTTTCTGCAGTGACAAGGCTTTTCTGGCTGAACTCTGCTCAATGTGTAATCAACAAAGTTCAGAAGAAAATGTAGCATATGTGAAGGCAGAGCACCCATGTGCACAAGATCCTAATGGACTTATCAGCTTATAACAGGCAATGCACCATTGTCATTGAACGGACTGTTTGATTGGCTTTTAATCTCATCATCTGTGTCAACCCCAGTGGTCATAAATGCCAGCGGCAATTAGCGAACCTACAATAATCATTGGAGGGTGGTGAGAAGTATGTAATGTGAAAATGATACTCCATTCTGCCAGTTCACACTAAGTACCAAAAATAAAACCCAAACCCACTCAGGTTGTGTTCCCTTTGATACAGGGAAGTCTACAATAGAGGAACAGCTTTCAATAAAACTGTCAAGCCTTCAAATGGCTGGTGATCTTTGTGCAGCACAATGGCAACTGCAGATAAACAGAGGCAAAGATGGCTGTAAAGGCTGAGGCGGGGGTTGGTTCCACTTTAATGTCTAACTTACTACACACAAAGCTTAAAGTCAGGTACACATGTACCATTACATACTAAAATTTTGCAGTCTACCATCCATCCAGCTGGGGGAGCTTTAGTCCCTTATCACACACTGGGCTATTTCAACTTTAGGCTGTATGGAATGGTGCCTGTTATTTTATCAGCTCCAATAAGTCAGCACTGCAATGCTAATGCTGCTTACCTTTTTAGATGGCTCAGTAACAAATTTTAATCAAAGAGAGCTGTAACACAAGCTTCTCTGCTATGCCATTTAAAGGTTCGCCTTTGGACCATAAACTGAGCAATGCAGACAAGGGACCCCAGTATTTTAAAGTGCATTGTGCTGTTTGGAAAGATAATGTTTAATGCAAATGCCATACATGCAAGGCCCTTTTTGTCACCCTGAAGCCTGTCTGAAATACTACAACTGTTAACATTCCTATGTCCCGACCCATTTCCAGTACATGCCAGACATTGTGGTTGATTTACTAAAACTGGGAGTGTGCAAAATCTGGTGCAGCTCTGCATAGAAACCAATCAGCTTCCAGTTGTTTTTGTCAAAGCTTAATTGCACAAGCTGAAGTTAGAAGTTGATCGACTACCATGCACAGCTGACCAAGATTTTGTATCTCCAGTTTTAGTAAATCAACCCTATTGGGCACTTGCCCCGCATTGAAGGTGCAAGCATGTGTCCAGATTGGAAAGCTGCTCCTGCGCAATGCACGCACTTCTCCACCTATCCCAGCAACATTGAGCTTAGCTACTACTGAAATAGGAGGAAAGAACTGCGCATGAGCAGCTTTCAAATCAGGAAGCACTGTAATGCTGCGGTGAGCAACCAACATCTGCTGTGTCCTGGAAATAAGTCAGGGCTAAGAAATGTAAACATGGGGAGTATTTCAATAGCAATAGCTTATTCTTTTTCATTAGGAGTATTTCAGCCTGGATCATGGGTGATCAAGGCCAACAGGTATGGTATTTGCATTAAACAATTCGTTTTTTTCACACAGTACATTTTAAAAATACTGGGGCCTCTTGTCTGCATGGGCAAGTTTTAGTAGAAGGTGAACTTGGCCATTAACCAATAATGTTTTGGGGATACTTTGCCATGCATTAAATTATAATATGTAATATAAGAAACAGGTGCAAGTCCATTAAAGGTTCCCATTTAAATCCCAGAATTCTGTTAAAAACAGAGAAATGCTATTACCAACAATAATATAGTTTCCACATGCAGATAGTGCCGCAGAGGATTCGATACGCTCTCCCAGTATTCTTTCCCATTTGACTGTCCCAGCGAGCAGATCTAGAGCTTGCATTCTGTGTGAGTGGGACCCAATGTATACAGTTACTGTGGAGTCTTCACCGGATGACAAGACGAGGAGAGGAGATGCATCGACGCATTTACTTGTATCCGATGCCCATCTTTGCCTCAGAGACAATGTCCTTGTACTGGATGAAAAGACCTTTGACTGTTTGCAGCCTGGACTGAAGAACTCTAATAAAGCTAGGTCCTGAATGGGTCCAGATATTACCGGATACTGCTGTCCAGCTGGTTCAGTGTATAAACATATGTTTTTAAAGCACTGGCTACCTTTGCTCAGTGATAGGAGAGAAGTCAAGCCTGCTGTTGAAGTGCTGAGAAAATCTGCTTTTCTTTTTCTGTGGTACTTTGTGCTTGTATCCACAATAACATTACTACTCTCGATCTCTGTTGCATGTACCTTGGATTTATCCTCATCGGTTTCTGGGCATATAGATCTAATGACATGCCTGCAAACAGCCACAATGGTATCATTGAGGATCACTTCTAGAAGTCCTGGCACAGGTTTACCAACCAAATCCTCCACATTTTCATGAAATTTAATCGCCTTTAAAGAGTCTCCACCACCGAGTAGAAACAAAGAGTCTTCAGCAACATCTGGAACATCTTCAGGAAATCCCAGACTGGCCTAGAGAGACCAAGAGAGGCTATTATTTACTATAAAGAACCAAAACACCCGACTGGAGAAATTGAAACCATACAAACTAAATCCTACCTTCCACAGAGTCTGCAAGCTCTTCCAGAAATCATGTCCTGTTTGGGATTTGGGTTTACTGCCATTTTCCTTCACGTGATCATCATACAATAGACTTAAACATGAGTGGTCTAATTTACCTTAGGAAAATGTAAACAATGTAAGTGTTTCTTTGTTTTTTTTCCACTGCAAAAGATGGTCAAAAAAAGGTACAAAATGAGCTGATGGTAGCAGCTCATCAGCCAGTATTCACATACAGTCTAAGGGTCCATGCACACTGGCTTAAAAAAACCCTTTGCTTCTAGAGGACATATAAGGATAAAAGGCTTTTATTGGTTACTAATTTAAGAAAATTACGTGCTCTATTTTTATTGTAGGCTGAAAAATGCCCCAAAAAGTAAAAATAAATAAATACACATGGTTTAATTTTACTTAATGAATTATTCCTTTTATTAAAACAAAATGTATCTTACAGCATTAAAGCTGAACTCTGGACAGATATACTATGATATATGTATACAGATGCTTCCGTACATTTAAAAAATGTGTTTGTCTTACAGAGCACAGTCCTCCCACCTGCGAGAAACCCAGCATTTGTTGTTCAGTGAAAAGTACTCTGTCCCTCTCATATCCTGTTCACAAGACTTGTGGCCGCTATGTGCTCTATCCTCTTGGACAATCCCCACTGTGGTTCTTTGTAAAGGCAGTGGAGATGTAATCATGTTGCTTCATGCTGCAGTGGGTGGACCCAGGAGTCTAAGACTCTTGGTCTGATACACCCACTGTGCTTGCTAGTTAGATTCATGAGCCAGCACACGCCTGGTCTGTCCAGCTTCCTAGGACCTCACACTTTCACTAACAGACCAGGATGTGCACAGCTCAGGGAAAGCTCCCCTTATCACATCCACTATTGCACTGTAAGGAGACAATGTATAGGCATAAAATTAGGGCTGCAACTAACGATTATTTTCATAATCGATTAGTTGGCCGATTATTGTTTCGATTAATCGGTTAATAACGTTAAAAAAAATAAAAAATAGTGGTGTATAATTTAGTTAATATGTAAAGTTTTAAAAAAAAAAGGCAATTTATTCTTAAATATTTCTATGCAGTGATAAATATAAATAACCAACTATATGATTAGAGAGCAAAATATCTAATCCACTCTGAGAATAAAAGAGGAGATATACGTTATATACTATTAGAAGAGATATACTGTATATACTATGAGAGGAGAGATATACTCTATATACTATTAGAGGAGATATACTGTATATACTGTTAGAGGAGATATACTGTATATACTGTTAGAGGAGATATATACTGTATACACTATTAAAGGGTGAATCTGGCAAATATCATCAGACTCAGAGATCATTTTTTTATTTAAAAAAAAAAAAATGTAATTTTAAGAACGTTCGTTCGATTTTCTAATCATTAGTGGGGTAAAATCGACGTTTATTTTCAACCATAGTGACGGGAAAATTTGGAAATAATAGAAAACGTCTTGGTCAAAGGAATTTTCAGACAGTGTATGTGGTTTTCGTTCTGAAATTTACATTCATTTTAAAAACAGAATGTTAAAAACAAGTGAAAATTTCAAACATTCTTTCATTCAGCGAATGTACAAAGATTTTTCGTCTGAATATTCTCGTCTGAAAATTGATCCGTGTGACCAGCATAAGGCTCGGTACTCACCTATGCAGTTTGCTTTTGATCTGTTTCTGCAGTGCTTTTTGCGCACGTGATTTTGCTGCGATTTGCGTTTGCTATTTTTTTTGGACAATTTGTCGTTGAGCAGATTAAAAAAAACACAAATTGCTGCAAAAACAAATTACATGCTCTTCTGCAGCTTCTCCATTGAAGCATATTAAAGCAAAAAAGCACCGTTTTGTGTTTAAAAAAGTCCTTGACCCTTTCAAAATACGCAGCGGCTGAAAAAAGCATAGATGTGAACGTGTCCCATAGAAAACCATGTAAATGAACTGTAGTGCGTTTCTGCAAAAAGCACCAAAAAAACACATAGATGTGAACCAGGTCTAAGATGTTTAGTAATATAATGGGGTTAAAAAAACTAAAATTAGCCCTTTATAGTACAAAAAAAAAAAAGCAGATAATCGCTAATGTAAGGGGTTCATTTTTTTTTTTACTGTAGAACTGTGAAAGTAATATTTACAGTAGCGATTTGCTCTTTTTGCACTATAAAGGACTCATTTTAGCTTTTTTTTAACCCCATTATGTTAGTGGCCGATTATTCGATTATGAAAATAGTAATCGATTAATTTCATAATCGATTAGTTGTCGATTAATCGATTAGTTGTTTCAGCCCTACATAAAATGATAAGGGAGAGCAGAGCAAAGTGATGTGGGTGGTTGGAGTCGGAAGCCTATGAGTAGCACACTTCTGATCCACTGCACACACATCCACAGTCCTGACCACTCAGACTCTAAATCCCAGGGCATGATGGGATGTGCAGGCTTAGTAAGCGGTGACGAACACTAACAGGAAGTGACTTCACTCCTTCTGAGATACCCCCTCCCAGAGCCTAGGGATTGAGGAAGATGCAGTGAAAAAATGATGACATGAAAGATTTTAAACCAATGAGTTTTAGAGAAAGTGTGCAATGTTAATCAAAATCATATTGGCGGTTTTGATTAACAGACTACACAGGACTATTGTGCAGATTTAATCATCATTCCAGAGTTCTTCTTTAAAAAGATAGCAGGGCAGATGAATACTGCCATCTGCATATGCAGGATATACTATTCATTTTATTTAAAGGGGAATTTAATAGAGAGAAGTACTTATCTCAATCCATAATCCTGCAGGCCTCCTCCCCATTAGTAGTGATGACTGGTCCCCTGAAGCTCATCTTCTTCTACCGTTGTAGCCCTGCCCCTCTAACCAGTGTCATGTACAATGCAGGACCATTGGCCACTGTTGGTCCAGTACTGTACATGATGTTGTTGAGCCCCAACTTATATTCTGGGGGGGGGGGGGGGGGGGGGGGAGAGAGAGAGAAGATGACCAGAGCACGGGCTGCTTCAGGATTGGGGATTAAGATAACTATTCCTTCCATTACATAGAGCTGCCTAATGTCTGTATATGGCTCTTTCATAAGCAACTTTGAAACATTGTGGATACCACACAGCTTAGTCTGCTCACAGAGCAGGGTCTTCTTTACATAAACTCTTTATTCTCTCCTGGAGAACCAATGAGGTGGTGTTAGATAAACTCTTTATATGTTTGCTAACAAAAAGGTCAGCTGACATCAATGTAAAAAAGGTAACTTTTTTTTACCATGTTTTGTAAGAGGTAGTGTGTCTATCAGAATGAGGTCATCAGGTACTGCATGGCTAAGAAGATTTGACTCCACTGCTCTCCATAGGGTTTTCTTGTCTACAGACCCTCTTGGTACAATAAAAAGGATAAGTTGTTCAGCTTTAGACCACAAGACTGCACATGCCTCCACTGGTTCAAGTTCTTCTACCACCTGAAAAAGAAATGGTGAAAATCTATTGCAATTTGCTTCCGATAGAAAAAGGATGCTCATTTGCAATATGCTATGACTAACTTAGAGGAAGCGAGATTGATTCTTCCAAAAGCAGGCTCAGTTATCAGGCATTAAAGGAAGGCCTACAGATATAAGAACTAACTCTGAACTGATCAGAAACAGCCAGAATAAACAAAATGGTTCTCTAAACTCTGTAGGCACATTTAGATACATATGTGAAGGTTAACTGAAGCAGAACCAGTAGAACAGTATTTATCATGGTACTGCATTGGGCTTCTATGCATTCATTCAGAGATCTCGGCAATCTCCAAATGCTTTGACTTCAACTACATAAACATCAAATATATACATAGGAAAAGATGAAAGTCCAACGATCACCATTGGTTGCCAGGTCCAATATAGAAGAAAAAAAAATCCACTTTCAGCCAACAGACACTGAATTCACTTTTTGAATACTTTCAAGGCAAGCCCTGAGAAAGTTCAAGTATGTAAAAATAGGATTTTTATAACAGCTTACCTGTAAAATCCTTTTCTTGGAGTACATCATGGGACACAGAGCCTTAATTAAATGACTTAATGGTTATGGGCCACCTTCAGGTGTTGAACACTGGTATACCCAATACAGGAAGTTCACTCCCCTATATAACTCCTCCTCCTTCCAGGATTACCTCAGTTTTTGTAGCCAAGCAATATACTTAAACCCCATAAAAGAGGGGCGGGACCTCTGTGTCCCATGATGTACTCCAAGAAAAGGATTTTACAGCTAAGCCGTTATAAAAATCTCATTTTCTTTATCGTACATCATGGGACACAGAGTCTTAAGTAATTACTTAATGGGACGTCCCATAGAAATGCTACTTGAGTGGAGGAAGACACAACCCGTAGGGCACCCCCAGACCTGAGGACTTATACTGCTGCCTGCAGCACACTGCGATCGAAGGAGATATCCTCATACCTCCTTACATCCACTTGATAAAATTCTGTGAATTTATGCACTAAAGACCAAGTTGCGGCCTTGCAGATCTGAGCCATAGAGGCCTGGTGGCACACTGCCCAAAAAGCACTAACTGACCTGGTAGAGTGCACCTTAACTTGAAACGGGGGAATGTTACCCTTTAAATCATAAGCTTATGAATTATGAATTATCACTTGTCAAATCCACTTAGCAACAGTGGATTTCGCTGCCTGTCCTTTCTTAGGACCCTCTTCCAGAATAAATAAGACATCAGTCTTATGAATCTGAGCAGTTGGCTTTAAATAGATTTTCACTGCCCTCACCACATCAAGACAATGTAGTGACTTTTCTTCCCCTGAATGTGAAAACCTGAAACTACTTTTGGCAAAAAGCCTGGACGAGGGCATAACACCACTCTGTCCTCATGAATAATCAAATATGGCTCTTTTTTTTTTTTCCACTTCAGAAACCAATAAGCAGAGGGCAAAATCAGCTCGATGTTCATAGACTAGTCGCCTTCTCTGGTTTTCATCATAGTGGATCATGCTTTACCTCTGATTCCTTTTGTGTCATCTCTCTGGATATATTAATATCCCGCTTTACCAGCAAGCCCTCCCTTGTTCCCAACACTTAGGCCCAGTCTGCAGTGGCCCTAGAGCCCTGTGGCGGGTGGATCTTTATCATTTTCTGGGTCAAGTTAGAGGGGGGAGGGTCTCGTATAAGGGAAAAAAAAAAAAAGCGTATAAAAGACAAAGGAGAAACCGGAGAGAGATATATAATAGAAGACGTGTGGGCTTCCCCTGCCAGTTGTTTGCTGAACTGCCCCTTTACCTATTCCCAGATCAACCAAACCCCCCCGATCCCTTATCAACATTTAGCCTACAACCATCTAAATTATTTATTTAATCAAAATAAGAAAAGAAGAAGAAAAGAAGAAGAAAAAAGGAAAAAGAAAAAAAGAAGAAAAAGGTAGGACGCACAAAAAAGAAAGAACAGAAGGAAAGAAACCATGCGCGTCAAAAATCACTTCGCTGTAGCGCTTCTTGACCTCGAGGATTTACTTTCTCTAACCATGGCTTCCACATGCTTTCAAATTCCTGAAGGTTACCTCTCTTTATGTACTCCACTCTTTCCCTACTCAGAGTGTCGTTAATAGTAGAAATCCATTCTTTCACAGAGGGGGGGGGCTTTTGATTGCCATCTTAGTGTTATCATCTTCCTAGCCTGAAACAGGGCCCGCGTGATGGCCACTGTAGTGCTCAGTCTCTCCCCCGGAGCTCTTCTACATCCCAGAATACAGGTTATGGGCTCTTTTACTACTATAGTGCCAAAGATACTTCCCAAGTGCCCGGTCACTTCTTCCCAATATCTAAATAGCTTGGGACACCTCCACAGCATGTGGATGAGGTCTCCCGACCTCTGACATCTGGGGCAGTTATCGTTAGGCCTTCCCCCAAATTTAAAAAGTCTCCTAGGTGTATAGTAGGATCTGTTCAGCAGAAGTAGGTGGGAGAGCCGCTGTGAAGGGGAAACCGAGACCTGTACACTCAGTTCCAAAATTTTCGCCCATTGTTCCTGGGTCATTCCCCCTCTTCCCCCTCTTCCTCTTCCCATTTGGCTTTTAGTCTGTGGAGTGTCTCCCCGCTGTTATCTGGTTTACATAATTGGTCATAAATTTTTGAAATTAGGCCTCTAGTAGGGATTACCTGCATTATGCACTGAAGTAGAGGCATTTCTTCCCATCGCGGAGTCTGAGCTTTGAATTGTGCTTTCAGAGCATGTTCTAGTTGGAAATATGAGAAAAAGGAGCTCTGAGGTAGCTTGAATTCCCCTACCAATTCCGGGAGACTCTTTAGCTTAGTGTCGTTATAAAGCTGGCTTAGCCTTCTGATGCCAAGGTTCACCCATTCTCCAAAAGTACCTATTTTTAGAACTTCCTGTAGATTACGGTTATTCCAAATAGGAGAATAAACTGTTAGATCGTCATATCCCATCATTTTCTTGACTGTTTTCCAAAGTTTGATTAGCAGCTTGATAGTTGGGTAGTTGTCATGGAACATATCCGCCTCTAGAGCTTCAACTAGGGTATTGTGTGGAGTGCATAGCAATAACAATTTGCCATTGGGGGTACCGCCTTTCGGTATCCCACATCCTAGCAGCTGCTGTAGCTGAGTTGCTAGAAAGTAGCGCTCGGGATGTGGGAGGGCAAAGCCTCCCTCCCGTGTAGGGAGCTGGAGCACGCGGAGGCGAATCCTGGCTTGCTTCCCTCTCCAAATAAACTCCCTAAAGAGGCTATCAATTCTTTTAAACCACTTCTTGCCTATCCAGACTGGCGAGTTGTGCAAGATGTACAGCAATTGTGGCATCCAAACCATTTTTATTAAACTACATCTTCCTGCGGCAGACAGGGGCAGACGTCTCCAAATTCCTATTTTTTGTTTCAGTTTTGTTAAGAGAGGGAGGAGGTTTGTGCTGATATACAAGGTTGGGTCCCTCGTTAGGACTATTCCCAGGTATTTCAAGGCATCTACGATTACCACCTGGGGAATATCGCGTGCTGTTGGTTCGCTGATGGGGTCTATCGGCATAAACTCGGACTTCTCCCAGTTTATCTCTAAACCAGAGAAGCTGCCGAAGTCCTTCACTATCCTCATCGCGCTCCGTAATGAGTTTCTCGAGTCCCCCAGCAATAGCAGAATATCATCCGCGTATAACGCTATTTTTTCTTCACCCGATTTTCGCAGAAATCCAGTTATCGCTCTGCTTTCCCTTATGGAGATGGCCAGGGGTTCCATCGCCAATGCGAACAACAATGGAGAAAGAGGACACCCCTGCCTAGTCCCCCTTTCCAGCTCGAACCAGTCCGAAAATTCGTTGTTAATTTTTAGTCTTGCCTTAGGGCGGGTATATAACATTCTAATCCACCTTATAAAAGACATGCCAAATCCGAATTTCTCCAGCACTCGCCATATGTAGCCCCACTCCACGCTATCAAAAGCCTTGGATACGTCGAGGGTCATTAATGCTCTCGAGCCTACATTTTCCGATGGCAACTGTAAGTTCAGAAACGCTCTTCTAATGTTCAGGCTCGTGGATCTATTGGCTATAAAGCCCGCCTGGTCCTCGTGTATCAATTTGTGGATAACTCCGTTCAGTCTAACTGCTAGTACCTTGGCAAGAATTTTTACATCAGTTCAAAGTAGGGAAATTGGTCTGTAGGCGGCTACATCCAATGGGTCTTTCCCTTCCTTCTGTAATACTGTAATTGTCGCTTCTAACATTGAAGCAGGCAACTGGCCCCCCTCAAGTGACCCTTCCAAAGTTTTTAGTAGTTCAGGGATCAGCACTTCACCATACTGCTTGTATGTCTCAGTTGGAAGGCCATCGGGCCCAGGTGACTTGAGGCTTGCCATGCTCGCTACTGCTTGTTGTAGTTCTGCTGCCGTTATTGGGGAGTCTAATATAGCTCTTTCTTCCCGTGATATAATAGGAATCGTTAGCCCCTCCAAGAAGTCCTCCATCATAGCCTCTTTACCCTTTTTATGCGAAGAGTAAAGTTTTTTATAATACTCCCTAAAGGTTTGTACAATTTCTGGGGTGCGTGATGTTATATCTCCGCTCTGTAATCTAATAGCAAGGACCGTGGATGGAGCTGCGTTTGATTTTACGAGCATAGCCAATGTTCTTCCTACTCTTTCCCCCTCCACCATAAATTCCTGTCTCTGGAGAAGGCGCCTAGTCTCTGCTTTCTGCATGACTACTAATTTGTACTTTTGTTGTTTCTCCTGCCAGATACTTTCCAGCTCCGGGGTTGGGTTTCTAATAAAGTTACCCTCGGCCTCAAGAGCATCTCTCAAAGTACCCTCTTCCTCACTCCTAGCCTCTTTATTATATTTAGCCATCTGCTGTATTAGGACCCCTCTAAGAAATGCCTTGAGGGTGTCCCATATCACAGGGGGAGCCGCCGAGCCCTGATTGTGCTCCACAAACTCCCTTAAGGTGGGGAGAATCCCATCCGTTTTTTTAATTACTTCGAACCAGTGTGGACTCACGCTCCAACACCTCCTGGATTTAGACTCTCCTACACTTAGTGTAGCCACCACAAGGGAATGATCTGAAATGCCTCTTGGCCAGTATACGATTTTCTTTAGCAGTTGGAGTGCCCTGGCATTTCCCAGGATTAGGTCTATCCTTGAGAGCGTGGAGTGGGATACAGAGCAGCACGTATATTGCAATGCGCCTGGATTTCGCACCCTCCATAAATCTACCAACCCCACTTCTTCCAGGAATAAACTCAAACGGCTCTTCCCTGATGCCTCTGGGAGTTGTCGTATCGGGAATCTGTCCAGTTTCCTATCTAGGACCTCATTAAAGTCCCCGACGACTACTGTCGGGCATTCCTTTTTATCCAACAGGAATTTATGTAGTTTAAACAATACGTCCAGATTAAAGGGGGGAGGGATGTATATATTTGCCACCACAAACAGGACCCCATCAAGAGAGCAAAATAAAAAAATATATCTACCTAGATCATCTATACTGGTCTGTCTGCAGGAAAATTTTATGCCAGCTTTCACAAAGATGCTCACCCCCCTACTAAAAGAGGAATGAAATGCGTGAACTTGGTACTGAAATTTTTTCGTCTGTAGCTGCTGGCTGGTATCCTTAGTTAAGTGTGTTTCCTGCAGACAGATCAGATCTGCCCCCGAACTCTCCAGCACAGAAAACACTGCCAGCCTCTTAAGAGATGAACCCAGGCCCCTAATGTTCCAGGAACCTATTTTCAGGGCCCCAGCTAGCATCAAATTTCTAAAGAGTCTATCTTGTCACAGCTAGTATTGCCATACATGTCCCATTGTTTTATAAAGTGAAATTTATGCGCTTCTTTACTCAGGAGAGGAAAACAAAAACAAAAAAGAAGAGAAGAAAGAGAGAAAAAGAGAAAGAGAAAGAAAGAGGAAGGACATAAAAAAAAAAAGGAAGATTTCTCCCTACCAGTGCTGTATTAATTCCTAGTGTGTACATATTATGGGTTCTAAAATACACGCTTAATTTAATCAAGTCTATCCTACTTTGTTAAAACATACTACTAAAAGTGCCTGCTTGTGTAACAATAATCTGTAAGAGGGGGCCGAAGGCCTCCAATGTGGCTTCTAATGGTGTAAGTGTTCATAACAACTGGTTTTCCCACTCTAATTCCCTTCCCTCCCACATTCCCCCCCCTCCCTTCCCACCCCACCTAGTCTCCCCTACCCTCCCACCCCATCCCCCCCCCCCCCATCCCTACCCACCTATCTAGGTGTATCCCCTGGGGTTTTACCATGACCGTTACCTCTTACACTAACCCCCTTTTACACCGATTCTTCCACTCACCACCGCACACCACCTTATACCCACACAACTGTGTGCCCCCGTCTCTTCCCGTCCTTCACAACAAAAAAACGTTAATGGGCGCCGGGAAAGAATAGGGACTTTAAAAGGCACCCCCCTTCGGGGCAAAAAGGAAAAAGACAGACCAAAGAAACCGAGAAAAAAAATGCAGCCCCTCTACCTCCCAGTGCCCTATCGTGTCCTCCCATCAGCACCTTAACCTATTCTATCCTCCCGCGTTCTCTACGTAAAGTTCGTAATTTTTTCTCTATTGTCTTCCAGCCACTTCTCAACTTCAGCAGGGGAGCTAAAAAACAGGGTCTCCCCCAGTGCCACAATCCACAGCCTTGCAGGGTATAAAAGAGCATAGGGTACCTTAAATTTTTGTAGGTTGCGTTTTGCCTGGGTAAACTCTGCTCTGCGCCTCTGCAAGTCCGGGGAGAAGTCAGCATAGAATGAAATTCTTGCCCCTTTAAAAAAGACCTCCCCTACTTCCCTAATCCTCCGCAGTAAAGTCACTTTATCCTGGTAGTTAAGAAATCTCAGGAGAAGAGGTCTCGGGTGGCCCCCCTCCGGCGGTGTCCTGAACGGGATCCTATGAGCTCTTATAATGGAGAACGAAGCTGAGAGTGATTCTTTCCCGATTAACTCCCCTAGCCATTTTTCTAGGAATGCAATTGGATTGGCGCCCTCACTCCTTTCGGGTAGACCTATCAGTCTCACATTATCTCTTCTACTCCTGTTCTCCATCTCATCCATTTTACAGGCTTGTTTAGAGAACTGTTCCTTCAGCCACTTAATTTCTTTGATTATTGGGAATACATTATCTTCTAGCCCACTGACTCTTTCTTCCAGGGCCGCCGTTCTCTCTACCACCTTCTGTAGATCTTGTCTGACCAATAAGAGATCTGCTTTAACCCCTTTCATCTGTTCACAGAGATCTTTAAGCGAGCCATTACATACCCCTACAGCCATGAATACATCCGTTAAAGTTGGTTCTCTGTTCAAGGGTAGAGACGGATCATTTATTGGCTCCGAGTTCCCGTTTATGTTTTGGTCACTTAGCTCTGGGCCTTTATTACATGTTGATTTGGAGGGCTGGGTAACCAACGCTCCTCCCAAGGGCTGTGAATGCGGCTGGCCCTGGCTTTTCCCATCTGATATCCCTCCCTGTTGGCCCTTTTGCTGCGTCCCTTTTTTTGGAGGGGTCAGAGCAGAGGCATGAGCGTATTGCTCCAGTTTTGCTGCCGCTGCTGCAGCGTGCTGCGAGGTTTTCTCTTTAGAAGAGCGTAGGTTCTGCATCATTCACTCCTATGGGTTTACGTATACTTTAACAAAAAGAGATTAGCAGTTCCTTTCTACACTCATCTACCCACAGAATGGAGTGTCTGCCATATTACTCTAAAAAATGGGATGTGTAAAGCGTGCATGAAGCGGGATGGCTTTCCCCTCACCTATACACCCCGATACGAAGGAGAATATCAGACAGGGAGAGACCACCATACGTTAAGTGGCCGGTATGGGTGCTACCCCCAAGAGCACCTCGGTTACGGCAATGTTTAATGCAACCTCCCCCCTCCACCACAGTTTTACACCGCTGGTTAAATGCCTCAAAAGGCAGTCGCCAGCAGTCTGTGGTTAGTAAGGTATGTATGCGACTACTGAGGGGCCCAGGGCTTTAGCAAGCTTATAATGGCTCCACCCATACGTGGGGGGGTGGGGGGTTAGTGAATTCTCAATACTTTTAACACTTTTAGTGCCACCCCCAGAGGGGTCCCCCCCCTGCCCCCAATCCCACACCCGTATCGGCAGCACAGCCTGACAAAGAAAAAAGGAAAAAGTATGCTTTACTTCCTATATCAGCTCACTCTGCTCCCACACATAGTACTACCAAGGCAGTAGGTAAGGCAGAAATACTGACACGCAGAAATATTTACATAAATAATTATGTTACTGCGCAGATACTACATCACCCAGAGCTACCATGAAATATCTCGAAGCAAAATGGTTATCAAAATTTCTTTACAATGGCATCAGGTTACCGTGTTGTGATACCATACTATACCAGCTCCAGCCGTCTTCTATTCCATGTCTAGCCCGGGGGGTTGAAAGTGAAAGTAAAAGCTGCAGCAGCGTGCAGGGGGTGACGTCTCTCCCAGAGGATTCCTCAGCGTTCCTCAGTGTTCACCTCCCTTTGAGAGGTAAGAAGACCCTTAGCAGAGCGACAAGAGGGGCGGCATGACGCCGGGCTTACAGCTGCGGGAGTCCGTTTAAGGGGCCAGAGCCGACCGGGATGCTATCGATGTAGCCGGGGGGTGGGAGAGCTGTGGACGGGCAGGACGGAGCACACAGCGTCCCAGCTCACACTCGCTCCATACTGCCACTCATCGAGCACCCGCCCATCCGGTCACGCCCCTCCAGCTCTCCACCGGGAATACGAGAATTAGAGATGTATTGATCAATAGCGTTTTTCCAAATATGGCTCTTTACAAGAAAGAGCATCCAGTTTCGAAACCCTCCTTGCTGAGGATATAGCAACCAAAAATACCAGCTTCCTTGTCAGAAGGACTAAGGGAATATGCTTCATCAGTTCAAATGGCTGTTTTTGTAACACTGACAAAAACGAAATTTAAGTCCCAAGGGCTCAAGGGTGATTTAACTGGCGGATTAATACGCATCACCCCTTGCATAAAACCCCGGACTAAAGAATGCGTAGCAAGCGGTCTTTGAAATAAAATCGATAAGGCTGAGACTTGGCCCTTAATAGTACTCAGGGCCAACTTCATCTCTAAGCCCAATTGTAGAAAGGCAAGAATTGTGCCTATGATATATCTCCGAGGGTGGCAACCCTTGGATTCACACCAGGAAACATAAGCCTTCCAAACTCTATAATATATAGTTCTGGAAGCTGGTTTCCTTGCATTAATCAAAGTAGAGATAACTGACCCGGAAAGCCCACGTTTCTTCAGAATGTGGGTTTCAATAGCCAGGCCTTTAAATTTAGTGTTTTTAAAGTAGGATGGAATATCGGCCCCTGTGAGAGCAGGCCTGGCCTTAGTGGGAGGGGCCATGGACCCTCCACTGCCATCTTTACAATTTCTGCGTACCATGACCTTCTGGGCCATGCTGGTGCTACCAGAATTACCAGCTTTCTTTCCAGCTTGATCCTGCAAAGAAGTTGTGGCAGCAACTGAATAGGGGGGAATGCATAGATCAGTGAGAACTGATCCCACGGGGTTACCAGCGCATCTGTTCCGCATGCAAGTGGATCCCTTGTCCTGGACACAAAGTTGACTAACTTCATGTTGAATCTGGACGCTAGAAGATCTATGTCCGGAGTCCCCCATCTTTGGCAAACCTCCCGAAAACCGTCGGTGTGAAGAGACCATTCCCCCGGGAATAACTGCTGGCGACTTAAGTAGTCCGCCTGCCAATTCTCTACTCCCGGAATGAAGACTGCCGATAGGCACGGAACATTCTTTTGTGCCCAAATTAGAATATGGTTCACCTCTCTCTGAGCTGAGAGACTCTTTGTGCCCCCTTGGTGATTGATATAGGCCACAGCTGTGCCATTGTCGGATTGGATCCTGACAGGACAATTCTTTAACCTAGGTCTGCAGAGCCAGACACACTGCCCGAATCTCTAGGATGTTGATGGGCAGGGCTCTTTCGGATGTTGACCACTGTCCCTGGACAGTCGTTTTCTCTAGGACTGCTCCCCAGCCCGAGAGGTTGGCATCTGTTGTTATTACCTTCAAGATAATTGGTCTTAAGAAATTTTCCTTTCAGCAGATTCTGGGTTAGTAACCACCAACTGAGGCTTTGGGACACCCCTGGGGACAGCCGCATTGGCAAGTGCAAAGCTTGGATTGTTTTGTTTCAAGCAGACAGGATACTGTTTTGCAACAGTCTCGAATGGAACTGGGAATAGGGGGCTGCTGAATGAAGTCACCATCTTTCCTAACAACCTCATGCAAAGGCGAATTGAGGGATTTCTTTTCGACCTGACCATCCGCACCAGCTCTCATATGGAGCTCGTCTTTGCCGGAGGCAAGCACACCTTCTTCTGGGCTGTGTCTATAATCAAGCCCAAATACTCCAGCCTTCTTAATGGTTATAAGGAAGACTTCTCCAGGTTGACAATCCAACCCAGACTTTCCAGGTAACTGGCTGTAATGTGTACACTTTGTTCTAAGTGAGCCACTGACTGGTCTATTAGCAATAGATCATCTAAGTACATCAAGACTGTTCTGCCCTGTGCCCTTAACCTGGCTAGAGGTGGGGCTAGTAATTTTGTGAATACCCGGGGTGCTGTGGCTAGCCCGAAGGGTAAGGCCACAAACTGAAAGTGCTGCTTTGGTGAGTGGGAAATATAGGGATATGCAGATATGCATCCCTGATGTCGATGGACGCCAGAAGTTCTCTTTGTAGGATGGAGACCACTGACCTGATCGACTCCATGCAAAAAGGAGTGGATTTTCAGGAACCGATTTAGATTCCATAAATCTAGAATGGGTCTGACATCTCCATTTGGTTTTGGTACCGTAAAAAGGTTTCAATAAAACCCAAACCTTGCTGTTCTGTGGGGATCTGTATGATCACCCCCTGAGCCAATAATCTGTCTAATGCTTGAAACAGGGATTGCCTTTTCTCTGGATCCTTGGGAACGTTTGATCTCAGAAAACGAGACGGTGGAAACTCCCGAAATTCTAGTTTGTATCCTAGAGACACCGTGGAGAGAACCCATATGTCCTGAATTTCCCTTTGCCAGACTTCTGAGTATTTCAGAAGTCTTCCCCCTACTCTGGTGAGGGGGGATGCCTCTTCATGATGAGGCTTTAGTATTCTGCTTTGCAGATTTGTGGCCCCAGGTCTTCTTTTGTGCCTGGGTCTGACCCTGAGGTTTTCCTCTACAGTCTGACGGTGGAGGCCGTCGCCACTGCCTAGAGGCAGATGCCCCTGGTGCAGGAGAAAAAGTCAGTTTAAATGAGGGACGTTTATACTTTCTTTTGACTGGCAAAAGAGTACTCTTCCCACTAGAAATCGTCTGGATGCATTTATAGTCGCTCCTCATGAAAAGGAAAACTAGTCAGAAGCTTTTTGCAAGGTGCTTCGGCTGACCAATTTTTTTAACCAAAGGGTTCTACGCATGTGTACTAGCACAAGCGCTAGGTGGGACGCCTGGTGAGTAGAATCTTTCATAGCGTCTATAGCAAAACATAATGCCTTTGGTAGTTCGGCCAACTCACGGGCCTGTTGTGCAGGGACCTCCTTAAGAGCCTCTATGAACTGGTCCTTTAATGACTGACAGATGCCTATTGCTGCGACTGCAGGCTGAGTAATGGTCCCTGCCAAGGAAAAAGAGGATTTTAACAGGAATTCCAACTTTTTATCTGTTGGATCTTTAAAGCATTTGCGCATTGTCTACTGGACAAGTTAAACTCTTATTCACACTGGAAATCGCAGAGTCAACTGCTGGAACCTTCCATTTCTTGGTGAATTTTTCCTCCATGGGATAGAGAACTGAGAATCTCTTTGGAGGGAGAAAATGCTTATCCAGATGATCCCATTCAGCATAAATAAGCTTTTCTAGTAATGCATGGAGAGGAAACGCATGCAAAGGCTGTAAATTTTCAAAGAACCCAAGGAAGAAACCGGACTTTCAGCTAACTCTGTTGGGGGTAACATGAAAGTGGAGCGAACCATTACCGTAAGGATTTGTACCTCAGATTGTGAAGATGAACCACCAACTGTTGTTTCCTCCGCAGAGGAATAATCGGCTTGTTTTTCCCTCTTGATCGTCTGAGTGTCCCCACTGTTCCCTTGGCAAAGGGTTTGGAGTGGGAGAAGGGGATCTAGCATGCTTCGTCTCCCCTTGGATGGAGGATGTGATTAAAGCCGCTAATCTTCCTTCTAAGCCCTGCAGGAAAATGTGTCTTCAGTCAAGTATACAGGGGCTGAAGTGTGAAAAGCAGTTGCACCATCAATCGGTTCCAAAAACTCACCCTGGCCTGCCATATCTGGTATCTCCTGAGAGGATGACAGTGTGGAGGCATGACTGGAGTTCCCAGCGCCTGGGGGTGGAACCTTTGGTGCCTTAGTAGTAACCTTGGAAGCCATAGTGCTAAACACAAAAGCAGAGGCACTCTAATAGAATGTACTATTTGCTGAGCAATAGTAGAAAAAACAATGGCAGCATAAAGATTAATCTGATGCTAAACCACAATGTCTTTTCCTGTACTGGAAATGCCTGTGTACACCCCTCACGTGTTCCAGTGCTCCTGTGTCCTGTGGCAGACTCCTCATTCTGCTGCTCTGGTAGACACCTTTAGTGATGAGAGCATCAGCCTTTTAACACCTCCCAGGTGTAAGCCTGATTGCCTGTGCGCCGTATGCCTCCACGAGGACGCTAAGTCCACACACGGCGCAGACTGTTTTAGCCACACCCCTTTCATTGACCCGCCCGCCTCTTCTTTCCAAAAGAATACCTCAAGAGGGAGGGGGCGGGCGGGGGGTTCTTTAACAGTTTGAGGCTTACTAAAATGTCACACTGCTCAAAAGATTACAGGATGTAACGTACCTTTGACTGTACATGTACCCCCAGCCCCTCGGTTTCCCCACTTTAGTAAGCTTTTCTCTTACCTTTTCCTTGCTGCAGGATACTGCTGAAAACAGACAGATCCAGACTTCACCCATCACGGTGGGCAGCGTAGTTAAACCTTCAAAGACCGGGTCCCTTTTAATAGGGGTTCCACTCCTTTGGACCTGTTTAGCACCCCTCAGGACAACTTTAGGTAATGTAGCAAGTCCAAAAAAAGTCCTGGTTCCTAGGGTCCAGCCCTCAAAGAGAAGCGTTACAGGTAAAACCGCGTTCTTCACTCGTGACCAACACCTTAGACACTGGCGAAAAAACTGAGGTACTCCTGGAAGGAGAAGGGGTTATATAGGGGAGTGAACTTCCTGTATTGGGTATACCAGTGTCAACACCTAAAGGTGGCCCATAACCATTAAGTAATTACTTAAGGCTCTGTGTCCCATGATGTACGATAAAGAAATGACACTTTTCTTGGAGGCAACTAAAGTTGGTGTACATTTACTTCATACAGGTCAATAGTCTCACCTGAACACAGCACAGGGAAGCATGAGATGGCCTGGATTTGTTAATGGGGTTATAACAAAATGAGAAGTTTATCACTACTATTTGGCACCTCCCATACCTGCTGTATATATTCAGTATTAAGCCTCTTGCCATGACGCTTGAACTGGTTGTCCCTCCGTCCCATATAGTACATGTTGCCATCTTGTAACCTCACCCAGTCCCCAGTACTTCTCATCGTCCCACAGGGCAGAATACATTCATCATCTATAAAGCAGACCCTCTGGCTCCCTCCTGCAGGACCAAGAACAACAATAAAAAATATTAACATTAGCCTTACTAAAGACAAATCATTGTATGATGCATCATATAAGCAAGTCTATGTAGGCTAAAGAAAAACTCTTATGAATGTAGTAGAAGCAAAGGAAAGTCAACATTTCCATTCATGGTCACAAACAGAAGACATGCTTATCCATAGGACTGAATCAAACACTTAAAATGAACAATTAAACTAGAACTAAAGACAAAACTTTTTTTTTAGTTTTGGATAGAGTGCAGAGGGATTAGAACACCCGTCAGTTCTTATTGCCATATGTGCCCCTGCTAAGGACAGTCACCCTCTCCATTTTGTCAGGGCTGGGCTCAGCCCTTCCTTCTCTGAGCTGGCCATTCAGCTGTCAGATAGATGCCAGCTCCCATCTCTCTCCACAGTTACCTGGGTGTTGTTCATATCCTGCTAGTCAGTCCTGCCTACTTAAGCCGTCCAATCCAGAGTGTCTCTGCCTTCGCATTGGTCAACATCACAAGAAACATCTCCTGTGTTCCTGTTTAACCACTTCCCGACCAACCGCCGCAGTTATACTGCGGCAGGTTGGCTCCCCTGCTCGAGCCATCATAGCCATCATGTCGGCTCACGGGGTGGGGATAGCAGGCGCGCGGGGGTGCCGATGCTCGTGGCCGATGGTCGCGATGACCGCCAGCCACGAGCGATCGTGACCAGGAGACACAAAACAGGGACGAGTGTGTGTAAACACACACTTCCCCGTTCTGACAGAAGTGACAGATCGTGTGTTCCTATTAGCTAGGAACCACGATCCGTCACTTCCTCTATTCAGTCCCCTCTCCCTTCAGTTAGAATCACCTCGCAGGGAACACAGTTAACCCCTAGATCGCTACCTAGTGTTAACCCCTTCACTGCCAGTGACATTTTTACAGTAATCAATGCATTTTTATAGCATTGATCGCTGTATTAATGCCAATGGTCCCAAAAGGTTTTACGCTTTCTTTACCATTAGCTTTAGCCCTGATAAAACGTTTTGGTATATTCTCTGGTCTAAGGATTAATTGGGACAAATCCCAGATACTTCCATTAGATAGTTTCCCACCAAATAGAGACAGGGCTCTACTCGCTTTGCAGAGTAGACACAATAAAATACCTAGGAGTGCAAACCACCAGGGATTCATCAGACTACGTTGCACTGAATATAACACCACTAATTGAAATGATCAAACAGAAAACCCAGATATGGGCGCACCTTCCACTTGGAGTGACGGGCCGCATAAATTTAATAAAAATGGTCCTACTACCAAAAATTCTATATATGATCTGGCACTCACCAGTATACTTGATACTTAGACACTTTAAAATAATGAAAACCCTACTCAAAACCATTTGTCTGGGGTAATACTAGGCACAAACTCCCTTGGCATAAGTTAAAAAAACCCACTTCTCAACTCTCACAAATCTTTCACATTGATAAAACGGACAGGAAAAGATTTTTATTCCTTTTATGCCCAAAGTGGATACAACAGACCCTTGACCCGTTGTTGGTAATGATGGGAGGGAGGGGAAGAGAAGGATCAGGGATGGACCGCAGGTCTTTACTATACCAATATAGGAAAATCTGGGATATTGCCTCAAAAAACTGCACATTGAATCACCAAATGCTTATACTCCCTTATGGCACAACGAGTCCCTCCCCGAGTTTGGACGCATGCAGGATAGCGAAGTATGGAGCTCTAGAGGAGTAATATACTTGCTTCACATAACAAACAATGGGAAATTGAAAACATTTGAAACTCTAAAATCTGACTATGCACTACAAAATCAAATGCTTTTCAGGTATATACAACTAAGGCATGCACAATACCCTACAGATGATCTTACCTTAAAAGATAACCCCTTAATGGCTGCCATAAAATTCCCAGACCCTAAAAAAATTATCTCCCAATTCTATGCCATGTTAACAATTCCACAGGCGACTGTTCTAGCATACGCTTTGAAATCTAGATGGGAAGGAGAAGTAGGTCCCATTGAGGATGATGAGTGGAGTGATGCTCTAGATACATGCAAGTTTGTATCCCCTAAAATATCAGACCGTCTCACCCAGGTATTTATCACACATAAAGCCTACCTCACGCCACTTAGGGTCTCAAGATAAAAAATTACTCAATCTACCACTTGCCCAATGTGTAACCAAGCCATAGGCACTTTCTTTCATTTAATCTGGCACTGCCCTAAAATCCAACAGTTTTGGACTCAGGTGGTAAAATTCTTGCACGATACCATGGGCTCGCCCATCACGCTACAACCAAAACCATGCCTATTAGGAATTTTTCCTGACCCAGAACTTAATAAATTTACCAAAATATTCTTACATGAATCTCTCTTCTCGGCTCGTAAGGTAATAGCTAGAGTATGGATGAGACCCACTCCACCAGTTTTCACAATGGGTGATAGAGATAAATAATGTTTTGCCGTATAAGAAAATAATATACTCCCATAGAGGATGTCCAGCCAAATATGAAAAAATATGGGAGAGGTGGCTCAAATCCCCTGATACCTGCATCAATAATGTATAATTCACCCTGGCATACAGACCTCGTTCTGGCAGTCTTCCTATCCCCGCTTAGGGTACCTTTCCCACCTTACAAAATGTGCTTATATTGGAAAAATGGAGTCAGATTTAATATACACCACATAATACTCGGAAAGAGCAGAATATACATGATACCAATGTGAATGTCTTACATGAAAATATATTGACATGAGGGATAGTTATATGTTCTGCACCAAATACTGTACATTGAATATGATATATGTCAAACCTTTCTACTGTATGTAACCTCCTTTATTTGTTCAATAAACAGACTTTATAAGGAAAAAAAATGGCGATATTTATTATAGCAAAAAGTACAAAATAATGCGTTTTTTCAAAATTTTGCTCTTTTTTGTTTATAGCGCAAAAATTAAAAACCGCAGAGGTGATCAATTACCACCAAAAGAAAGCTCTATTTGTGAGAAAAAAAGGAGGTCAATTTTGTTTGGGTACAACGTTGCAGGACCGCGCAATTGTCAGTTAAAGCGACGCAATGCCGAATCGCAAAAAGTGCTCTGGTCAGGAAGGGGGTAAATTCTTCCGGGGCTGAAGTGGTTAAAGACTGGCTTTGCTGACATCCCTTCTGGCTCCGGATCCTGCTTGCTGTTCCACTACTTTGATCCCCGACTTCTGGCTTGGCTGACTATCCTCTCCAGTTACTGAACTTTGGCTATGTTTTGACTACGTTTTTTATTTTTATTATTAAACAAGTGTGATTTAACTGTACTTCCGTCTCGGTGTGATTTCATAGTTTCTGACACATTTGTCCTGTTTACCATTATCACTGAAAGTAAAATGAAAAGAAAATCCCAAACTTTGGGTTGTCCCCGCAAAAGTAATAGAAGGGAACTCTTCCAATGGGGACACTAGTTCTGGTGACCTAGGGGTCCCCAAGGAATTCCCCTAATTTGCAGGGATTTCCTCTCACTTCCCGTTTTGGCTATAGGACAGGAAGTGAAGGGAAATCTCCACAATGGGACACTGAGGGTGAAAAAAAAAAAAAAACCTGACAGGGGTTATAACCCCCCCTCTCCAGCTTGAAACACTAGCACACAAAGAGCTCAAGCACACCAGGCACCATTCTCTGGCATTCCCAGTATTATTATTATACAGGATTTATATAGCGGCAACAGTTTGCGCAGCGCTTTACAATCTAGAAAGGGGAACAGTACAATTACAATTCAATTGCAATACAGTTCAATACAGAAGGGACAGTATGACTTAAGGTGGCCATATGTGGTTTGAAAACCATCCGGATCAACAGGTATCGACTGCACAACCAGCCTGTTGGGTTTTTCCCAAACAATCAGTGCTGCTGGCTTTAACAGGCAACACTGATCATTCTGATGGCGGGGCACGTGCTATACTGCACAAGAAGAGATCTCTTCATTAAAGATATTATCAGACAGTTAAACATTTTCTCTGCACCTAGGAAAACTTGCCCTTCCCCTTCTTCAATCCTGTTGTTATCCTCATTTCGGACTTCTACTATTGTTTCACACAGTGGCCTGCCCAAAGGTACCGGTGGATCACTTCTAAGAAAAAAAAACGAGAGAGCATTAAAAAAAAAAAAAAAAAAAAAAAAGAAGGATAGGTAGACAAACTTAAATTAGCAGTTGGTATTTCATGGTCATTTTAAATCATATACAATCTCTGTGCATCAGGATATGAAAGGCTATGGACAAGCAAGCTAGAGCGGCTTTACTGACTATAGTGTTTCTAAAGTAGTAAGCGTACCTAATTGATCTAAATGTTATTTTTTTAGGATTCTTACTTTTCTTTAGGAGGGGACAATTTTTATTCTAGCAAGTTTTTATATATATCTAACAAATTATTAGGTCCAACCCAAATACTGATCCCAACCCCAAGTAAAATAATAACTAGATGCCACCAATAAAATACATTTCTCCAAATAACTTCTGTTATATATCAAGTCAAATCCTGCAAAAAATGAAAAACAAAAGAAACACACCATTATAGTATTTAGCTCCTAAAACATGCTAACTGCCACTCTACGCCCAGAAGGATACCCCAAGTCAGTCCCACCACTTTTTTTGGTCATGTTTGTGCATTTCCATAAAGTGTTTACTGTTACCAGCGTATGGTTCTACTGTCTACTGGAAACACAACCAGGGAATATATTTAATGGCTACCAACTGCAGTTCTGGAGCTTGCAAAAAGTACATTTAAAGTGTTTGTAAAGGCCAAACAAAAACAAAAAACAAAACAAAAATATGTCATACATGTCTATTCTGTGTAATGGTTGTCACAGAGCAGCCCCAATCCTCCTCTTCTTGGGTTGTTGCTCTTGGCACCTCTCCCTTGTCCAATGCCCCCATAGCAAGCGCTTGCTAGGGGGGCACTCGTGCATGCCTGCTCCTGAGCCCCGCTGTGTGTTTCTAAGACAAAGAAGGTGGCTCAGCCCCCCCTCCCTCACTGGCTCCGAATGACAGCAGCAGGAGCCGATGGCTTCTGCATCGCAGCCAAGAGATCCGGGAGAACCGATGCTCTCGTGCACATCTCTGTATTGAGTTTGGGCTTAGGTAACAATTAGGGGGGGGGGGGGTTTGCACACCGAAAGTGGAACTCTACCAAAACAATTGGGGGGGGGGTACCTGGTTTTGACATGTACCCGCCCCCACTTCTGCTCGGATCGTCTGAGCAGGAGGAGTTCTTCCCCCTTCCCTCCCTGCAGTCTTCTGCAATGCAGGGATAAGAAACAAAATTATCTTTAGTAAAAAGCAGCACATAATACACACATTTAACACCTTGATTACCCAGATGTTAACCCCTTACCAGCCAGTGTCATTAGTACAGTGGCAGTTTATAGTGTTATCACCTATCACTGTATTAGTGTCACTGGTGATGTCAGTGGCAGTAGACAGTTCCCACTCAGTGTCAGGTTGTTCGTCGCAGTCCCATTATAAGTCACTTAGAAGTATTAAAAAAAAAAAAAATTCCCAGTACATATACTATAGTTTGTAGAGGCTATAACTTTTACAAAATCAATCAATATACACTTATTGGGATTATTTTTTACCAATAGACATGTATTAGAATGTTATTTTTCTTACTGAATGTGTTTTATAGCAGTAAGTAAATATTTGGGTTTTTTTCTATTCAAAGAAAAGGGAAACATCATCAGAAGGAGCTTCTAGTACGTACATCATCGGTGCTGTGGGGACGCATACCCAGAGCATTCTCCTATGCGATGGGGCATTCTAGGGATTGAAGCCCCTCCATGTGAATCCTGATGTGCACTTTAATTCGCTAAAGATAGTTATATTGTAAGCATCACTTGCTTTACTACTTGCTATATTATATATATATATATATATATATATATATATATATATATATATATATATATATATATACACATACATACACACACACACACACACGCCATGCTATTACCTACTGTGTTCTCACATTTGTTCATTTTCTCATCTTTTTGATATCTTTGTCATTTCATTATCAGACAAAAAACAGCTAGTTTCTAATCAGCCCCCCGAAGAAGGCATTAATTACTCATACCTGTATTCTCAAAAATGTTGGGACTTCTATGCACACGTACTCCATTTGACCTTCTACCATGAGATCAACTGAGTGTTTTGGCATATAGCTGTTATGTAACTATCCAGTCTAATTTGTTTTTAGGTGTATATACTCTATGTACCTACTTTACTACTGTTTTGTATTTAATACATTTTTTATATTTTTATATGCTCGTTACTCCCTTTTCTGGTTAACATTCTTTGCCGATAAAATCCCCCAGGTCACACCCCCTTTTGCAATTTTCTCTTTTGTACTGGGATGTGGCAAAGGTTTCCAGCATTATACCTATAGCTGGTTTTCTTTTATCTATTTTTTCCTAGTCCTCTGCTGCCAGTCACATGTACAAAAAAACAAAACATCATCAACAAACAAAAACACAAAACAGCCTTTAGAATATAGAGAAAAGGTGCATAATTAATATCAAATAAATGGTTTAAAGTCGTCATATAAATATGTATTTGAACTCAAATCATTATTTTTGTGCAAAAACAGAGTGGCCTATCTATGGGAAGGTTCTCCCAATCACAGCCTGCGTCTATTGTTTGTAGGCGATGACGCCTTTGTTAATTAACATGTAATATCCCCACCTATTGTGTTTAGCTATTCTCTATAGTCTCTATAGGAAACAAACCGCTTAGAAGGGAACTGAAACTGGAGCATGCTCAGTAAATGTGGCATTGGCTGGTCTACATAATCTTAGGCTGCAGCAAGGACAAAAAACAAGGAGGGAGGGACAGTGAACAGAAGAATCAACCAGGTTTTTTGCAGTACACAGAAAACAAATCCTATAGTGACTGAGTATGATCAGCATGTAACACAGTGTGTACTGACAGTTTTTAAATGATGTAGGTTTAAATGACACTATTGGATAGGGTTCATGCATGCATATTTCAATGACCAGGATACACAGCTGCTGTGTACAGCCTTCTATAGTAGTGAATAGCTCTACACAGCTGAAGACAGGTTTACACCACTACTTGTGTCCAGGCCCATATGCATGCCCGGATTTATGCCAGTAGCAGCGTAAACCTACCTACAACTGCATTTATTACTATGGATGGCTGCATGCCGCTGTGTATCCAAGGCTCGGAAATACACCTTCAATTTATGTTGTTTTCCCAAAAGTGCCCATTTGCATAAGCCTTTAAAGTGTAACTAAACACTCTATTGCAGAAGATACATGCTATGTCTCCCATGCATGGGATGAGGTCTTAACTGTCTACCATGTATGCAGCGGGTAAAATTAGTATTGAACATGTCGCCATTTTTCTAGGTAAATATATTTCTAAAAGTGCTATTGAAATGAAATTTTCACATGTCGGTAACAACCCATGCAATCCATACATACAAAAAAAACCAAAACAAATAAAGTTCAAAAATTAAGTTAGGTGTAATAAAATGGAACGACACAGGGAACAAGTATTGAACATTGAAATTTATTTAATACTTCGTACAAAATCCTTTGTTGGTAATGACAGCTTCAGGACGCCTCCTGTATGGAGAAACTAAACTAGTCACATAAAAGAAAAAAGAAAAAACTGCGCTAAGGTGAATCAAAATGGTGTACCTAAACACAAATAAAACTATTGTTAAACAGACCTTGAATAATAAAAGCAGCGATTCTTCTACACAACAAAAACAGTGTAAATAAAGAAAAAATTAATAGAAATCGCGCTAAGGCATTAACTTAATAATGTATACATTCATCAATATTACTGCCCATGAAACATGTGCATGTACCATGTATCATGAACAAGTTGGCAAGAAATAATATGATGCCAAAATTAGAAACAAAAAGTGAAATCAATAAATGTTGATGAAATTAAAATGTACAGGGGGTCCCCGGGTTACAAACAAGTTAGGGACTGTAGGTTTGTTCTTAAGTTGAATCTGTTTGTAAGTCGGAACAGGTATATTTTTTAAGTGTAGCTCCAGCCAAAAAAACTATTTTTAAACTTTTTGGATAACATAGGGAAGGGTTAACACCCCTGTAACATTTGTTTAGGTGTCTGTGTCCCTGTTTAGAAGATTTCACCTCACTTTCTGTCTCAATGACAATTGGATTTTGAAAATTTTGGGTTGTTGTGGAAACAAGCCTTGGTGATAAAGCATCAGTGGAGGTACCTTTTCCCCATAATAGCTTTTACAGGAGTGAATTTCCCTTCCTAGTGGTAGATTTCCTCTCACTGCCTGTTGTCTCCTTCCGTTTGTAAGTAGGAGTCGTTTGTAAGTCGGATGTTTGTAACTAGGGGACCCCCTGTATATGGCATATAGTGTAATGTCCAAACACTAAAATAGCCACACACCCGTGAACAAATGAATTGAAATACAAAAATATTGGAAGTCCATCAAAGTATGAATTGTATGGAATCGTCCATGACGAGAAAAATTTTGTGTTCAATCCACCACCAGTGATAAAGATTTGCCACTTACCAGAACCCCATGATCCCCCACTACAGAGGATCAGAGGAAGCCTGTACAGAGAAAGCCCTCCGGAGCTTGGCAAGTGGACCCAGACTCTAGATTCGTTGGTGGTAATAAAACATCCAAAGATACCAAATGAAGCTATTGGAACTCAGATCCCATCATATCTCCCCAGCTCATAGATGACGAGTGTGGCATGAAAGATATGAGAAGATCCAATAGTGTAAAACAAAGCCTTTTTTAGGGGTATCCTTATCCAGATGGCATCAGATATTTTGTTTAAAAGGGTGACTCTAGTCAATACACGGCAGATCTAACCGCTTGTTATTCAGTAGCATGAACCTACATACAATTCATAATTTGATGGACTTTTTCCAATATTTTTGGATTTCAATTCATTTGTTCAGGGGTGTTTGGCCATTGCACTATATGCCATATACATTTTAATTTCATCACCATTTATTGATTTCACTTTTTGTTTCTAATTTTGGCATCATATTATTTCTTGCCAACTTGTTCATGATACATGGTACATGCACATGTTTCACGGGCAGTAATATTGATTAATGTATACATTATTAAGTTAATGCCTTAGCGCGATTATTATTTTTTCTTTATTTAAACTAGTCACATGCGTTGCTCAGGTGTGATTTTGGCCCATTTTTCCACTTCAAATCTTGAAGGTTCCGTGGGCCTCTTCTATGAACTCTTTAGTTCTTTCCATAGATTCTCTATTGGATTTAAGTCAGGTGATTGGCTGGGCCATTCTAGCAGCTTTATTTTCTCTCTATGAAACCAGTTGAGAATTTCCTTGGCTTTGTGTTTGGGATCATTGTCTTGCTGTAATGTCCACACTCGTTTCATTTTCATAATCCTGGTAGATGGAAGCAAATTTTTATCAAGAATGTCTTGGTACATTTTTCCATTCATCCTTCCTTCAACAATATGAAGTTTACCAGTACCTTATGATGAAAAACAGCCCCAGACCATGATGTTCTCACCTCCAAATTTCACTGTTGGTATAGTGTTTTTGGAGTAATGTGCAGTGCCATTTGACCTCCAAACGTGTGTATTATGGCATCCAAAGAGTTCAATTTTGGTCTTATCTGACCAGACTATATTCTCACAGTATTTAACAGGCTTGTCTAAATGTTGTGCAGCAAACTTTAAAACGAGCTTCAACATTTTTTCTTTATCAATAGAGTCTTGTGTGGCGAGTGTGCATAGAGGCCATGGCGGTTAAGTGCATTATTATTGTTTTCTTTGAAACAATTGTACCTGCTTATTCCAGGTGTTTCTGAAGCTTTCCACAAGTGCTTGGCTTTTGGACAACTCTTCTGATAAGTCTTTTCACTCCTCTGTCAGAAATCTTGAGGAGCGCCTATTAGTGGCCGGTTTATGATGAAATGATGTTCTTTCCACTGCCGGATTATGGCCCCAACAGTGCTCACTGGAACATTCAGAAGTTTAGAAATCCTTCTGTAACCAATGCCATCAGTATGTTTTGCAACAATAAGGTTGCAAAGATCTTGAGAGCTCTTTGCATTTACCCATCATGAGAGGTTTCTTGTGTGACACCTTGGCAATGATTTAACAGTTTTCCGACCGCGCTATAGCCGAATGATGGCTGCAGCGTGGTCGGATAACTCTGGGAGGGCGTACATTGACGTCCTCCCAGAATCCCACTCTCGCGCGCTCCCTGGGGTGCGCACTCGGGAACATCCGTGACCGCCGGGTCCAGAGGACCTGGCGCATCACGGTAAACGACGATCACTTGTAAACAAACCGGCGTCACGTCCGGTTCCTCTATCCTCTCCCCGTACCTATTGGTACAGTGCGAGTGGAGAGGGGATAGATCGGTGGCAGCAGCGATGTGGGCTGGATGTGTAATGCCCACAGCGCTGACATGTGCCCATTCCAGCCATCCATGCTCAGCATACCCATCCATACTCATCCATCCATGCTCAGCATACTCATCCATCTATCCATGCTCACCCATCCATACTCGGCATACTCAGCAATCCATCCTTATCCATTCTCAACATACTCATCCATCCATCCATGCTCACCCATCCATACTCATCCATCCATGCTCAGTCATCGATATTCAGCATACTCATCCATCCATCCTCAGCAATACTCATTCATCCATCCATGCTCAGCCTCCCATCCACCCCCATCCATAATTAACCATACCCATCCATACTCAGCCGTACCCAGCCATACCCAGCCATATCCATCCGTGCTCAGCTGTACCTGGCCATACTCATTCATGCTCAGCCATCCCCATCCTCGGCTCATCCATCCCCATTCATGCCACATCAGTTATCATCCATGAAACATTCATACCACTACAGTGCCTCACAAAAGTGTAATAGGTAGTGAAATTAGATTTGAAGCTTATGCCCCTAGAACACCTGACAGTGCTCCCTGCATAAAAAAAACAAAAAAAAAAAAAAAACACCTGAGGTATTGCCTGGATCAACCAATTAATTAAATCAGTGAATGGCCACTTTAGCAGGTGAGTATAAAGCCATCATGCCGGCATAAGCCTGCATGCAGTTCAAGTTGCCCTAAGTTACATATAGGGAAAAACAAAGAGAAAGAATTCTCTAAAGAGGGTCAACAAGGAACACTAATGTAAATACAAACCAGCTTTATTAATTACCTAAATTACAAACCAAATTGAAATACAAAAAGTGAAAAAGAGCAATATGGACAGACGGTTACCACAAACCAATTAAAAGTTGGACAACGTTGTCACAGAGGGTGATTAAAAACATATGGGAGCCGCGGTTACACACCCACTCATACACATCATTCACACATCTATTATATATGATGGGGTATAATGAAAATTAAAGAAGTCCAGCCCAGTTGGAATATCAATTATAGGTAACAAATTATCCTAAGATGAAGTATCCAGTATAGCAAGGGCAGTTCTTATACCAATAGTATGTTTTGGATGTAAGTGGGTGAACGATCTGGCTGCAGGTTAAATGTAATGTTGTTATACACAGATGGATCGATCTCATGAAAGATTGCTTCAAAAGGAAGTTGTATAAACACCAGCTATTAAGCAGATTGCAAATCAAACCATGTCCAGATTCCAGCAAGGAAGGATGTAGATTAATCTACAGAGGCAGCAGAATATATGTCCATGGAGACAGCAATAGGGGAATGCTGAAAACTGACATACGTTTTGGAGGTGCTGAATGGAGTAGGAGGGTCTCACCAACCGCACTATCACCGTCGTCAGATTGCAATAAGCCTTTAGTTCCTGGGTCTCTACATGGACAGGTGCCGCTATTGTGGTTCAGATGGAATCCAAGATAAGGAGCCGTCCCTCGCTGTGGAGCCGCTGTAGGGCAGATGTCTCAGTATGGTGCGTGGTTGAAAGGGGAGACTGGCATCAGCTGTGGAGTCTGTGTAAAGACAAGCCAGATCGAATTGCGCGCGGCTCCCGATGACGTGCTGACGTCACACAGCTGACGCGTTTCACCAGCCAATGGAGGCTGGTTTCTTCAGAGCAAGGAGGGGTCTATTGTGAGAAGCTTATATAGGTACTAAAGGATGCAATTACTGCCTGTATCCACTAGATGTAATCCAAACCCCTCATGTGTAAGACATTCAGCAAAGAAAAGCGTACACACTAAGCACATAAATTAACTAGTAATGATGGCGATCACGAGGTGAAAAAAAAGGGGACAAAAAAAGGGGGGAAGAGGGGGAGAAGAAGGAAAAGGGGGAAGGGGGGGGGGGGGAGAAAGGGAAAAACAGGGAAGGGAAGAACAATAAATAGAAAGAGTGAAGATCTTAGTTATTCAAGATAATGACTGTATTGGGAGTTCACCCAAAATTAGGAAAACCTGTCATTTCTCTAGAAAGGGTTGTAAACTGCATTCAGTGTTCAACCCCTTAGGGGCTAAAGAATCTAAGTAATACGTCCACATTTTCTCCTCTTGAAGGAGGATAGTGTCAAAATCCCCTCTTCTAGGGGGCAAATTCAGCACATAAATCCCTTTAACTGTGAGACCCTTTGGGTTACTATCATGGAATTTGGCAAAATGTACTGGAATAGGTTGGTCATCATCTTTATTCTTTTTCTTATTCCTAATACCACTGATGTGCTCATCAATCCTAATTCGGAGTTGGCGTTTGGTTTTTCCTATGTAATTTTTATTGCAAGGACATGTGAGCATATATATATGACGCGTGTCGTTGAACAATTAATAAATTGTTTGATTTGATAATTCCTGCCTCCTCTCGGGTTGGTGTACACATCAGTGTGATGCACATATTTGCATGTTAGTGTCCACATGCATGCATACCTGGAGGGGGTCTTCTCTCGGTGAGCCAATTTTTATTGGTGGTTCTGGTGTATTCTGAATGGACCAAAACATCGCCCAAATTCCGTGCCCTTTTAGCTGTAAGTAGTGGTCTGGGGCTAATTAAGTTAGTGATCAAGGGTGCCGATTTAAGAATATGCCAGTGTCAGTTGAGGATCTCCTGGACTTTTGTCCATTGTGAACCAAACCTAGTGATGATTGTAAGGAAATCACATGCTAGTTTTTCAGGTTTTTGGGTGTTTTACTGTGTAGTTAGGAGATCTTCACGTTTCTTTTCCAATGCATTATTTTTGGCTTTTTTGAGGGAATTGTGTGAGTACCCTCTTTTCCTGAACCTTTTATACATCTCATGTGCTTCAAATAGAAATTGATCCTCCTCTGAGCAGTTTCGCCTGATCCTTAAAAATTGTCCTGTAGGTATCCCTTTAATCAGGGACTTCGGATGATGGCTCTGTGCAAAGAGGAGGGTATTAGCTGCTGTTTCCTTTCGGAAAGTACTAGTTACTATCCGATTTCCGCATCTGGTGATTTGTAAGTCAAGGAAAGAGAGGGCTTCAGCAGAATAGGAATAAGTTAAATGAATATTCCTTTCGTTAGTATTTAGTTGGGACAAAAATTCCAGAAGTTGTTCTGCTGTGCCCTCCCATACCATGAGTACGTCGTCGATGTACCTTAACCACAGCGCACAGTGGTCAAGGTACATCGAGGACTTGTACACAACCTCCTCCTCCCAGGGGCCGAGGTGGAGACAGGCGTATGAAGGGGCCCATGGGGCACCCATACTGGTGCCTCTCCCCTGTTGATAGAACCTCCCAAGGAATTGAAAGAAGTTGTTGCCCAACATGAATTCAAGTAATTCGATAATGAACTCATTATGGGCTCCCAATGATTGGTGGTGGATGTCAAGGAAGGTTTTAGTGGCTTGAATACCCCAATGGTGGGGAATTGATGTGTATAGACTTTCCACATCTATCCCCACCAATAGGGCATTTGGTGACAAGGAGAAGTAGGATAATTTAGAGAGTATGTCTCTGCTGTCGCGGACGAAGGACAATAGTTTAGTTTAGTTACCATATCTTTGATCATCGAATCCACAAATTTACCAACTCTTTCAAGGGGACCCTTGATAGCTGAAACGATGTGTCTCCCTGGGGGGTTGGTTAACGATTTATGCAATTTGGGGATTACGTAGAAGGTTGGGATAGTAATATCTTCAGCTCTGAGGTATAGATATTCCTTTTTGGTAAGCAGACCCACTTCCATAGCTAATTTTAACTTGGTGTTCAAAGTGTCAACCAGGGCTGGGAAAGGGGTACTAGTCAGTTTTTGATAGGTAGAGGTATCATTCAGTAGTCTAAGTGCTTCATCCTCATAGATTTTTTCACTGAGTAGGACCACATTACCGCCCTTATAACTTCTTTTTATCACCAAGTTAGGATCTTCCTGTAATTCCTGTAGCGCTTTTCTCTCAGGGCTGGTTAAGTTATTTGATCCCAACCATTCCCAATTAATCCTCCCGAGATCAAGTTTAACCTGATCAAGGAATAGTTGAAGCCATTTATGCTTAGATAGGGCTGGCATTTTTGTGGACTTGATTCTCAAATTGGATTTCCTTCTGATTGAAACTGAAAGCAGTTACCCAGAGTCGCTATTAGCGCTTTCCTCTAATAGAGATATTAAGTTGTTAATGGCCTCACTTTCCTCTTTGTCAAGATTAGGATCAGGGGTTGATGTATTATCAGGATCTTTGTGATTCCAGAGTTTAAAGAGGACCTTTCTAAGGAATAGATTAATGTCTTTGAACACTTCAAATTCATTCATGGGCGCAGTGGGGGAAAAAGTCCTTTTTGAAGAAGTTTAATAGGATTAGAATCCAATTGAAAATCAGATAAATTAACAATGCTCATGTCCGTAGAGGCTGAGCTAGGAATTTCACTTGGCGTCTTTTCTGACTCCTTAGTCTCCCACTGCGCCGATTCTGAACTATGTCTCGGTCTCTTCCTCTTCCTTCTGCGTTTACCTTTCCTGCTTCCCTGGAGTGACTCTTTTCCACTGGTTGTTTTGGGCAATCTACTGATATGTTGCCCTGAAGTTCCTCTAAAAAAGTGACAGATTTTTTAGGAATTTCTTTATCAAGGTCACTGTCTGAAGAGGAACATGTTCTGCTCCTTCTGGTGCGTTGTGGATGTCTAGAATTTCTTGAGGAGGATCTACTTCTATTTGGCAAAGTAGGGTTAAAGATATCTCCCCCCTCCCAGTCAATGATATTTTGTCTAAATTTTTCCTGTTTGGTATGTTTGAGATTTTTTTGTATTCTTTCTATTTCTTTCCTAATAAACTCGTTATTTTTTTCAAAGTCAGGTTCATCCTTATGAGGTTCCAGGGCCTTTGCACTTATCTCTAATTCTCCTTTAATCTCCTCAAGTTGTATTTCTTCTTCAGAAACTATAATTTTCATTAATGCTAAGCCTCTATTTAGACATTCCTCTTTCCACACCTCCAAAAATCTAGGCGTGTGGAGGTGTTCTGCAGGAATAATTCTCTCCCACAGTACTCTAGGGATAATGTTGTGAGAGATGTGTGATTTTAAAGAGGAAATATCCCATTTACGGTTCAGGAATTTAATCATAAGCTTCTTATGATTTTTGAAAAGTTTACGTGTTGATTCCCCCTCTGTTTCTTCACTCTTTCCATCAATAGAAAAGGCCGTATCAATCTCGTCATCTAGATCTCGATCAATCATATATGCCATCAATCATATGTGCTTATGTGTACGGTTTGTGTAATTAAACCGTCTGTCAATCTGCTGAATCACCGATAGTAATACAATGATGGTGGGATCCCCAAGGCAAAGAAAGGGCAAAAGGCACCCCAAAATCCTAAACAAAAAAACAGAGGTATTGCCTGGATCAACCAATTAATTAAATCAGTAAATGGCCACTTTAGCAGGTGAGTATAATGCAATCATGCCGGCATAAGCCTGCATGCAATTCAAGTTGCCCTAAGTTACATATAGGGAACAGTGCTCCCTGCATGTTGGTCCTCTGTATGTGGCCACGCTGTGGAAAAGTCTCACATGTGGTATCGCTGTACTCAGGAGTAGGAGAATCTATTTTGGGGTGTAATTTTTGGTATGTACATGCTATGTGTTAGAAAAATTGTGTAAATGGACAACGTTGTGTAAAAAAAAAAAAAAAAAAAAAAAAAGTGTTTTCATTTTCTTTACACATTTTCCAAAAACTTGTAAAAAAAAAAAAAAAAGACATGTTCAAAAGACTTATTATGCCTCAGATTATACATTGGGTTGTTTTCTTTCCAAAATGGGGTAATTTTTGGGGCGTTTCCATTGTCCTGGTTCTCCAGGGCCTTCAAAAGTGTAAGAGGTAGTCAAGAAATTATATGTGTAATTTATGCTCCAAGAACGCCTGATGGCGCTCCCTGCATGTTGGGCCTCTGTATGTGGCCACGCTGTGTAAAAGTCTCACACATGCGGTATCGCCATACTCAGGAGGAATAGTAGAATGTGTTTTGGGGTGTAATTTGTGCTATGCATCTGCTGTGTGAGAAATAACCTGCTAAAACAACTATTTTGTGGAAAAAAAAAACAAAAAAAAAGGGAAAAAAAAAAATCTTACATTTTTCAAAGAATTGTGGGAAAAAAATTACAACTTCAAAAAAAGTTACCATGCCTCTAACTAAATACCTTGTAATGTCTACTTTCCAAAAATGGGTCATTTGGGGGGTATTTGCGCTTTCCTGGCTTGTTAGGGTCTTAAGAAATTAGATAAATTTTCAAAGATTGGCACCATAGCTTGTGGACTCTATAACTTTCACAAAGACCAAATAATATACACAGATTTGGGTTATTTTTACCAAAGATATGTAGCAGTATAAATTTTGGCCAAAATATATGAAGAAAAAATACTAATTTGCAGATTTTTTATAAACCGAAACAAAGAAAAATGCATTTTTTTTTTTTACAGAATTTGTTTTTTTTCTTTTATAGCGCAAAAAATAAAAAAAAAATAGCGGTGATTACCATCAAAAGAAAGCTCTATTTGTGTGAAAAAAAAGCAAAAATTTCATATAGGTACAGTGTTGCATGACTAATGATAAGTAATTGTCATTCAAAATGTGAGAGCACCGAAAGCTGAAAATTGGTCTGGTTAGGAAGGGGGTTTAAGTGCCCAGTGGGTAAGTGGTTAAAACCCATTTTTGTATGTGTGTGCAGTAATCTTTGTTCACCTTGGCAATGAGACACCTTTGTATAGGCCATCGGTTGAGACTGAACCAGCTGATTTTAATTTACACTGTCAAGGGGCAGGATTGCTTTCTAATTACTGATAGATTTCAGCTGGTGTCTTGGCTTTCCATGCCCTTTTGCACCTCTCTTTCTTCATGTGTTCACATCTCTTTCCCTTTGTCATTCCATTTTTTTTTTACACATAAAACTTAATTTCTGAATGAATTTGGTTTCTTTGTATGTATGGATTTTGTGGGTTGTTAGCGACCTGTGGTGAAAATTTCATGTCAATAGCATCTTTAGAAATAAGTTTACTGAAAAATGGTCACGTGTTCAGTTTTACCAGCTGTATGTGTGGGATGATGTCATTCCCCGAATGGCCAACCAAGAGGCCGAAAACCCACATCCAAAAGTAGCCGGGGGGGGGGATGTGACAGCAGCCGGTGAGAGCTCTAACTGCTATATTGCTGGAATGAGGAGGGGAGTATTTCTGTCAGTTTAGTTCTGTTTTAAAAGAGACATATGGGGTTTGATTTTTTTTCAGATTCATACTTACCTAGCTGAATGCAGCACCAGTCCCAATGGTGCATCTGTCACTCACCGGCTCTAACGCAGAGAACAGACTGATCAAACGCCACCGATCTTTTGGTTCTCAGAGCGCTCTTCGCCAGCCGCTCCCGCCCCTTCACAGTGAGCAAGGAGGGGGCGGAAGCAGCTGGCTCAGGCTCTCAGCGGCTCACTGAGAGGCTGAGCTAGGTGCCAGTCCAGGCATGTGGTCAGATCCCGACCATATGGTCGCGATCCTTCCCAAGCCTGGACCGGCTCGGCGACTTCAGCCTGCTGCGTGCTGAAAATGGGTCACAGGAGTGCAGAACGAATTGCATTCCTGTGATCCATAGAAGTACAGCCAAACAAGCTCTGGCTGTACTTCTCCTTTAAGTCAAATGACTCTTACAATCATTACAGCCCGGTTTACTGGTTCAAATGTTACTTTGTTGGTTGGACTGGATGGACTGTTTTTTTCAACTAGATTAACTATGCAACTATATCAAAAAGTACATTGTATATCACTTCAAAAAACAAACACCCATTTCACATACCGTGCATTTGAGTTGAGAAGAGATTCTGGAACCTCATAGCAAGTGGCCCAGCTAGACACTTCTGTTATGCCATAAAGGTTGAAGAGACGTGTCCTATTGCCAGGCTCCATCCAATGTCTCAGGACACTGACAGGTGGGAACTGTTCCCCTCCAAGAGCTAACACTCTAAGGGATGTTTCTTTGGACAACACTGAGGACTGAGTAGAGTCACAGCTAAATCTTCTCAATAAGGTTGGTGTCACCTGAAAAGGAATAAAAGTAGCCAACTATAATCATAATGTGGTCAATTCCTCAAATATGAACTTTAAAAAAGGTATCGTTATAGAGAAATCAACCGCGTTTAGGATAAGGGTGGGAGAGAAAAGGTTGCTGCCTCCCCTAATAAGGCTCTTTTAGGGGAACTTACATTAATGAAAAAACAAACAGATGAAAGGGGTGTGTGGCGCTACTTAATAGCCAAGAGCACACAGGTTTATTGTATGGGGAGAGTGAGAGGACTGCAACATAAATGTAAAAGCCTCACCGGCGTGCTTCTCCCGAAACCCCAAAAAATAAATAAAAAAATCAATACCTCATGTATAGGTATCCCTGTGTGATATATATAAATATAGTAAAAGGGCATACACACTGTCAGGCGTGTACATGAACTGCAGTGCAGGTGCACCCCTAATGTGGAAGGTACAAACCACGATCCAAAATTACCTAGTACCTATGCAAGTGCAGGCCAAAAAACTAAAAGTAGTATGTACATCCTAGCAACTACATACCACAAGTGCATGACAGGTGATACATACAGTGCAACAAATATAAAATGTTGATTCTGAGTGATATTAACCCAACTGTCAAAGTGAAAAATAAAACTATAAGCAAAATACATATAGGTAAGTGAAACCACATCCAAAGGAAAGAATTATTGGGGTTTCAGGAGAAGCACGCCGGTGAGGCTTTTACATTTATGTTGCAGTCCTCTCACTCTCCCCATACAAAAAACCTGTGTGCTCTTGGCTATTAGGTAGCGCCACACACCCCTTTCATCTATTTGTTTTTTCTTTAAAAAAAAGGTATGTTAGTCTACCTAGGACATGTAAATTTACTGTGAAAAAACACTCCAGGCCCCATACTCAGATGGCTGCATGTTCAGGTTACATGATATCCTTTGAAAAGCATACTCAGAATCCAGATTATTATGTGAGATCATGAAACTAGATGCCTGTAAGGGGCCCAAAGTGTGCCAAGAAAATATCCCCCACACCATTACACCAACACCACCAATCTGAACCATTAATACAAGGCAGCATGGATCCATGCTTTCATGTTGTTTACAAATTCTGACCCTAACATCTAAATGTCGCAGCTGAAATGGAGACTCATCAGACCAGGCAACGTTTTTCCAATCTTCTACTGTCCAATTTTGGTAAGCCTGTGCGAATTGTAGCCTCAGTTTCCTGTTCTTAGCTGACACGAGTGGCACCGCGTGTGGTCTTCTGCTGCAGTAGCCCATCTGCTTCAAGGTTAGATGTGTTGTGCTTTCAGAGATGGTATTCTGCATACCTTGGTTGTAACAAGTGGTTATTTGAGTTACTACTGCCTTTCTATCATCTCGAACCAGTCTGCCCATTCTCCTCTGACATCAACAAGGCATTTTAGTTCACACAACCTACCGCTCCCCTGGATATTTTCTCTTTTTCGGACCACTCTCTAAACCATACAGATGGTTGTGTGTGAAAATCCCAGTAGATCAGCAGTTTTTAAAATACTCAGACCAGCCCGTCTGGCACCAACAACTATGCCACGTTCAAAGTCACTTAAAGTGGTGTTCCGGCCGAAATTATACTTTTTAAATAAAAATACCCCTATAATACACAAGCTTATTGTATTCTAGTAAAGTTAGTCTATAAACTAAGGTCTGTTTTGTTAGTTTATAGCAGTAGTTTGTTATTTTATAAACTTACAGCAGGCCGTGGCCATCTTAAGTGTGGGCATCTGAAGCCAGACTGTATTTCTTCCTGGCTCTCATCCTTGCAGATATCGCACATGCTCAGTGCAACACAAGCAGTGTAATAGGTTTCAGGTCAGGTTTCCATAGCAAAGGCAGTTTCAGAGGAAGTTGCCGCCCCTTCCCAGAAGGCATTGCAAACAGGAAATGAGGCGATGGGCCGCGGCCAGGGAGGAGGAAGTGAAAAATGAATACAGCAGATATACTGTAGGTGCTGAGAAAAAAAATAAAAAAATATCCAATTTGTTTACAGTGCACAGTTTAGTGAGCGATGCTGAAGAGTTGTAAAAGAACTCCACTTTAAATCCCCTTTCTTTCCCATTCTGATGCTCGGTTTGAACTTTAGCAATTTGTCTTCACCACGTCTAGATGACTAAATGCATTGAGTTGCTGCCATGTGGTTGGCTGATTTGTGTTACCAAGCAATTGAACAAGTGTACCTAATAAAGTGGCCGGTGAGTCTATATATTTTAACTAAGGCTGGCCATACAATTTTGCTTTAGCTTTACCAAAACCATATAATATGGAGGTCAAAACTAAACACTTTCAAATTTGTATGCAATCAGGCAGGCCCTTGCACTACATATGCAAAAATAGAGAAAAATGGGAATCCCGCCTATATTGATTAGCTGGTAGTACTCACCAACTAAATAATCGGGGGGTGTAATCAATGATAACACTAAACCAAGAAAGAAAAATAAAGAGATATGTACACACCCTAAAGAGTTAACTACAATTTAATTTATTGCTTAAAAGAGCAAAATACAAAAAAAGTCACAGCAAGCCAAAAATCCCACTAATCCCCTGTGTATAGGCCAAAAAAGGAAATATCAAAAAATCTCCTATTGGTCTAGACTACCCTACATCAATGAGAACAGATAGCCTATGTAAACAAAATGCTGTCTCCCAAAACTAGGGAGAGCATGGGCAAATACAGCAGTCCACAAACCCCTCCCTCCCCTAGTTAAAAGGCACCTCCTATAATACCTTCAACAAAACCCCCAAGCCACCTGTAAACGAATTACCAGCATATAATTCCTAAAAGGAGCAGTGTGTTTCCGTAAAACACAGATATATATCACACTGTTCCATGATGGAATGATGCACGATCCACACTCACCCATATTACTATTCATATCACCGGACGGTCAGTCAGTGGGGCTGAGTGTAAACACAAGTTATTAGTCACAATGGGTGAATATAGATGTTTATCCAAGATATTAGGGAAACACCCTCATGGACAGGTGTATTTTTTCTCCAATATCAGTTAGTCCGTATTGCTCTCGTCCTGTTGTTGAAGTGCAGTGGTGGAGAAAAAAATCCAAATACCAGAAAGATTGTATAAGTCCCTAGACACTGCAAATCCAAATAGTATTATCTCAAAACCACAGGCTTACTCACAGGTATATTCAGAGTAGCCACATGCTAGGATTCCCGCAACGTGCAGGTAAAATTCCTATAAGCAATTGATGCGATTTTTCAGTCTGTAGTGGTTACTTACGGATCCAGCTGGCAACGTAGAGATCTCCACTAATCTTGTGTGGGGATCAATCTGTCAGAGTATGTGCAATGCATACAATTCCTCATCTGTGATATTTCTATTGATTTCCAGGTTATGCAGTGCTTCAATGCTATCAAGGCAAGCTGATGATAGTCCAACAGACAATTGGATCAATGTCCAGGGAGTCTGGTACACAGGATAGATCTCCAAATTGATCTTTCAAATGGAGCATTTGAGTTGATTGTTTCAGATAGTGCATCATCTGCTTTCAAAACGATGTCCCTGATGGAGCAGAGTGTAGGTTGCCAGCTGGATCCGTAAGTAACCACTACAGACTGAAAAATCGTATCAATTGCTTATAGGAATTTTACCTCGATAGCATTGAAGCACTGCATAACCTGGAAATCAATAGAAATATCACAGATGAGGAATTGTATGCATTGCACATACTCTGACAGATTGATCAACACACAAGATTAGTGGAGATCTCTGCATTGCCAGCTGGATCCGTGAGTAACCACTACAGACTGAAAAAACGTATCATTGTATCAATTGCCTATAGGAATTTACCTGCACGTTGCGGGAATCCTAGCATGTGGCTACACTGAATATACCTGTGAATAAGCCTGTGGTTTTGAGACAATACTATTTGGATCTGCAGTGTCTAGGGACTTATACAATCTTTCTGGTATTTGGAATTTTTTCTCCACCATTGCACTTCAACACCAGGACGAGAGCCATATGGACTTATGCCCCGTACACACGGTCGGACATTAATCGGACATTCCGACAACAAAATCCTAGGATTTTTTTACGACGGATGTTGGCTCAAACTTGTCTTGCATACACACGGTCACACAAAGTTGTCGGAAAATCCAATCGTTCTGAACGCGGTGATGTAAAACACGTACGTCGGGACTATAAACGGGGCAGTAGCCAATAGCTTTCATCTCTTTCTGAGCATGCGTGGCACTTTGTGCGTCAGATTTTTGTACACACGATCAGAAATTCTGACAACAGATTTTGTTGTCGGAAAATTTTATAGCCTGCGCTCAAACTTTTTGTGTCGGAAAATCCGATGGAAAATGTGTGATGGAGCCCACACACGGTCGGAATTTCCGACAAGGTCCTATCACACATTTTCCGTCTGAAAATCCGACCGTGTGTACGGGGCATAACTGATATTGGAGAAATAATTCACCTGTCCGTGAGGGCGTTTCCTCTGTTTCATCTTGGATAAACATCTATATTCACCCATTGTTGTGACTAATAACTTGTGTTTACACTCAGCCCCACGGACTGACTGACCGGTGATATGAATAGCAATATGGGTACATCAGGATGAGTGTGGATCGTGCAACATTCCATCATGGAACAGTGTGATATATATCTGTGTTTTACGGAAACACACTGCTCCTTTTAGGAATTATATGCTGGTAATTCGTTTACAGGTGGCTTGGGGGTTTTGTTGAAGGTATTATAGGAGGTGCCTTTTAACTAGGGGAGGGGAGGGGTTTGTGAACTGCTGTATTTGCCTATGCTCTCCCTAGTTTTGGGAGACAGCATTTTGTTTACATGGGCTATCTGTTCTCATTGATGTAGGGTAGTATAGACCAATAGGGATTTTTTTGATATTTATTTTTTGGCCTATACACAGGGGATTATCGGGATTTTTGGCTTGGTGTGACTTTTTGTATTTTGCTCTTTTAAGCAATAAATTTAAATTGTAGTTAACTCTTCAGGGTGTGTACATATGTCTATTTTTTATTTTTCTTTCTTGATTCCTTGCACTACATAGCTGAAGGTAAATCTAGGAAAAATTGAACAAGAAAATTGTATAGCGTATGGCCAGCTAAACAGTAGTGAACATTTAAGCTGTCATTCATCTCTGTAGCTGCAGAAACTCTGAAGCACTTAAAGTGGATGTAAACCCAATGTCATCCTTTCTAAACTACTGCCATAGGGGTTATCTATAAGGATATACATGCCTCCCGCATGTATCTTTACCTGTCAAATGTCTCCCCTCTGTCTGTTATGAGACCCGATAAACTGCAGATTCTGTGGGTGGGTCTGTTTGGAGCTCAGTGGGTGGAGTCGTGATGTCAGTAGACTCCACGCCCACCTCTACACTCCCCCTTGTCAATATGCATTTTCTCCTGTGTGTTTCTTACACTGAACTTCTGTTATGATCTCTAACATCCAGTGAATAGACAGGAAAGAAACCACATGACTTCAGCATGCCAAATCATGCTGAGGTGTGGAACAGCCAATCCAGAGCTGCTGAAGAAAGGAGTGGGGGTGGGAATTTAAAAAAAAATGCATGAGTCTTGGGCTAGTGCACGAGATATGTAAATCACCTATCACTCACAGCAAGGGGGAGGATTTGACAACGTTTTTCTGTGTTTGTCAAGATTTATCTCACTGAATAAAAAAGAGGATTGCTCAGAGCTGGATTAACTCTGTGTGGCAAGACTGGGCTAAAATGATAGGAAATCTTATACTCTACATTATGACATCAAAAAAAAAAAATTTGGGGTTTACATCCACTTTAACCTTTAAAGTTAACAGCAGAAGCACTGAACTCATTTAGGTGATTTTATCAGGACCTTAGTTCCCCCTTCCCAGCAGTGAGTTGGCATCCTAATGTAAAACACAAGTGTTTCTAAATGCAATTTAAATAAATAAATAAATAAAATACACATTATACTCACCTGCTCTGTGCAATGGTTTTGCATAGAGCTGCCCCCTTCCTTCTCTTCTGGGGTCTGTCATTGGTGCTCTCAGTGCCTTCTCTGTGGTTTCCCCCAAAAGCAAGGCGCTTGCTATGAGGGCAGATGTGCAAGCTTACTCCCAAACTGCACTGTGTGCGTCTATAGACACACACAGCTCGGGTCCACCCCTCGCTTTCTGCCCACAGGATTTGACTGCCATTGGCTCCTGCTCCTGTATGAACCTCCCGTGAGAAGAGAAATACGGGGAGGAGACCTGAAGACGGGCAAAGCACAAGATCATTACAGGAGTCAGGTAAGTGTTTTCGGGGGGGGGGGGGGGACACAGCAAGTGGCAAAATGTTTCGTTAAGATGAAAAACGTTTCAGCTTTAGAACCACTTTTAGGTGTTTCTACCGTGAAATTTAGAGGATGAACTGCTCACAGTGCCTGCAGCTAAAGAGGTCAGTGAGGGCTTGTTTTAAAAGTTTGTTAAGTGCTTTTCAAGAATATTTACATACTTGGAATGTCCACAGCCAGGGGCGGCTCTAGGCTTTGTGAGGCCTTAGGCAAAAATTAGACATGAGGCCCTCTTATGCCCATAATAGGAAGAATAATTAAAGCAATAAAAATTTAATACTACATTGCAATGTACATTGTAAAATGAACTGATGGCAATCCATCCATGGCCAGTCCTCAAGGATTCCAGTATTGGATCATATCACACCATCGAGCTTACCCAGACTGTCCCTCCCTTTACCAGGCTGTGCTCTGCTCTCCGCTGGGTGTGTCTTGTCAGCAGATCGCCATTTGTGAGCGGCACAAAGAGATAACATAGACAGCTCAAGGTGGCAGCGCCAGCCTTCTTCCCAATGCTGGGCTCTCCCCACCAGTGGCATAGCATGGGTTGTCAGCGCCTGGGGCAAGGCAAGTAATTTGCACCCCCTAACCTGTGGACTTTTAGCTCTGGTCTGGTCACATGATCCCCCTGTGTCAGTCATTGGTGGCTGCAGGGAGGGGAGAGGAGAGAGCGCTTGGCAATAGATGGTAAAGCCTGGAGCGGTGACATCACCCACAGGTTCCCATGTCCCATCTGTTGTTGGCAGTTTTAAGGTCACATACCTTTGAACCCCTAAACCTTGGGCGCTTGATTATGCAAATCTTTATCAGCCACTGTTGTAGAATGCTTGGGCCTGCCCTCTCCAACCTACTGGTAAAGGAGGCCATCCATCAAAGTTATAAGCCAATAACAACCATTGGAGCCTTACCACTGCCTCTGGCTGGCCTAGATCTGTAAATGATAGAGTTTGTGGGGACTCAGGTCTCCTGAATGTTCCTATCAGGTAGGTTAGAGGAATGCAGCACCTATAGGGTTTCTTTATGCCCTGAGGTGGTTTGGATGGCTTAAAGGGTAAGTTCACGTTTTCATAAAAAACTAACTCCAAGTATCCTGGCCACCCCTCTGGACTTCGCTGTTCATAGTGCCCATGAGACCCCATGCTTCCGGTGTAGAGGTCTGTGGTCTTTACACAATTCATGACCCTGGGGGAGGAGAAGGAGGGAGGGGGAGAGGACAGAGGAAGGGGAGTAGAGAGGATATGGTTAGGGAAAAGAAGACAGAAGGAGGGGGAGAGAGAACATAGAGAGGGAATGGGAAGAAAGGACGGGGGAGAGAGCAGGGGGGGGGCAGAGAAGGGAGGGAGAGAGGACAGAGATTGAGGGGGAGAGAATGGGGGGCAGAGAGAGGGAGGGGGAGAGAAGATAGAGGGAGGGGGGCAGGATAGAGAGAGGGGGGAGAAGAGAGCGGACAGAGGGAGGGGAGAGAATAGAGAGAAGAAGGGGGGGGGGACAAAGGGAAGGACAGAGAGAGGGAGGGAGGGAGGGAGAAAGGGTAGAGAGAGAATGGGGGGGGACAAAGAGAGGGAGGGAAGGGAAAGAGGATGGAGGGGGGGAGAGGAGAATGTGGACAGAGAGAGCAGGGATGGGATACATAGAGAGAGAGAGAGGGAGTGGGAAAGAAGAGAGGGAGGGGGAGAGAGAGTGGATAGAGGGGGTGAGGATAGAAAGAGGGAGGGGGAGGGGAGAGGAGAGAGTGGACAGGGGGAGGGAGGCAGAAAGGACAGAGGGGAAGAAAATGGGGAGGGAGGAGAGAGGACATGGGTGGAGGGATAATAGAGAGAGGGAGGGGAAGAGAAAGGAGGGGGGGAGGGAGGAGAGAAGAGAAAGGGAGGGGTGATAGAAATAATGGGGGGGGGGGGATAGGAGGGTTAGAGGGAGGGGGGATAGAGGGGAGGGTAGGTAGAAGGAGAAGAGGGGCTGACGTGATCATTAGGATAGGTGGGCAGTGTTGTACCACTGTAGGATTGTAGACAGTGGCAGCCCGTCCATTAGGGGCTCATGGGCGGCGCCCCCCTATCTATGTGCTGATCTACATACAGGGCACTGAATGCATGAATTCCAATGGGGGGGTGTTTTTTTTTTAAGCACATGATTAGAGCTGGAGGCTCTAATAGGCTTCAAGAGAAGGTGGTCTTGGGGCGCAGAGCATTGCGCTCCAAGCCCACCCATTTGTGTGAGAATAGTGAATGAATATTCGCTATTCTCACACTGATCCTCCTCCTGGCCAATCAGGAAGCGGGTCATGAGACCCGTCACTCCATTGGCCAAACTGAGATGAGATCCGATTGGCTGCCAGGAAGAGGAGGGAGGAGACACTGGGGAACAGCGGGATGAGATGCTCGCTAGATAGGGTAAGTGCGAGCCCTGACCTGGGGGGTCTCTGTGCCGTCCGCGACCTGGCAGGGGTGGGCTGTTTGCCGTGCCCCCCCCCAAAGAAAACACCAGCCACCACTGATTGCAGATAAATATCAGGGTGTTCTGAGCTCCTCCTCCTGCCATCCAGACACGTGATCTCACCTACACTGCAAGTGGGACTGATATACCATGCTTTCACCTCCAGCCTCACAATAAGTGCTCCTCCTCCATAGACATGCTGGAGATTGTAGTCCCATAGTCCCGCCCAGCCTCGCCTCTATCATACAGAGCCCTCTACTCACCGTGGTATGTGTACTTCCTCCAGGGCTCTCGAGTCCTGCTACCTCCACCCGCAGGTCCTGTTCTCTGTATCAGCACGAGCACTTGATGTGATGTGTCAGGCAGAGAGGAAAACTCCGCCTGACATGAGGCTTTGACCGAGATGAGGCTGTCAGGGAGCAATTCGGGAACCATGGTGCCTTGCCTTGTATCTGTGTCCAACCAGCGTCCAGCGGTGAAGGGGGGGCGGGTCTTAGAGCTTTTAGCTGCTGGACGGACACAGATACGGGGCATGGTTCCTGTAATTGTCCCCCGCTGCAGCAATCCCCCTCACTGTTCAGTGCAGGCAGGCAGCCCAGTAGTGTCCCGACACTCGCAGCTGGCTATGGCATCGGACCCAGGGACAGCGCGGGTCCACCGGCTGCCCACGTTACGCCAGTGCTCTCCTTCCTTCAATAGGCAAATTGGGCGGTCGCGAGGCCCCTGTAAGCGTGAGGCCTTAAGCGATCGCCTAATTTGCCTAATTAAAGAGCCGCCTCTGTCCACAGCCTGGCCTAATGTTCATTTTACAACTATAGATAAAACAGGTACTGAATGCTTTTTGAGAATTCAGGATTAGAGCATTATTCAGGATTAGAGATACTTTTCGTAGGTTCTCAAATAAGTTATAAAAAGAAAAAAAGATTAAAATAAAGTTCAAAATACCTCATGATAATCATTTAGGAGTTTTTTAAATAAAGCATTTTTGAGAAATCATAAAGCAGGGAAGTATCATAAAAATAAGTGATCACCTGAACCTGTAACAAGATATGGGATTGTACATTTCAAAAAGCGTTCAATTTCTTGGATTCTAACTTTTTCAACCTCAGCACAGTCAGGGACAAAGATAATTTTTTTTTTACCAAGACACTTCAAACATAGAAAATCAGTACCAGGGCAAGTAAGGTCCATTATGCAGGCTGACCAATGCTGGACCTTGATGCTAAAGGTAAAAAGCAGCAAAAAATTGGATCTTTCAATAATTTTTTCTTAAAAATACTTTTACACAGTCACAGAAAATTGGATCTTTTAATTAACCAGAAAAAATTGGCTATAAAAGTACACTTGTGTCTTATTCAAAATACTTTCAAAAAAATGAAAACTCAAAACAACGCGCCCTTCCTGAGTTCTCACCACTGCGCTCAAATGCCAAAAAAGGGGTGTTGGCCCCCCTATGCAAGATGTGGAGAAATTAAACACAAAGTGTGTGAAACAAATGTGTGAAACTTAAATATATGAAAAGTAAATGGAGTGAATCCAAAGCTGCCACTTATTAAATAAACAGTGCAATACGTCCTATTATTCCCAAGAGCCCAAAATGCGATCCTTGTGAAACAATATAAGTGGCGCTAAATACCAGTGATAGATCATACAACACTTAAAAGTGATCTAGTACATCTATCAACAACAGAAACTTGGGATAGATAACGTGAATAAATCTATATCATAGAAAAAATATTCAATACAAAATTAATAATGCAAGTGTGCCATAAACAAGGCAATTATAATGACACATCAACAAGAGTGAGATCAAGTGGTAAAGTCCATAAACTCCATAGATAGACCACCGTGCAAAAGATGTGATGAATCTGGAAACGGTCCACCAATTCACTTAGTGTCAGTGACTCCACTCCCCTTAAAATCAGCACTCACCGACTCACAATGCCTCACACTCTCGTGTTTTGGCAGCAAAGCATAGATGTGATGCGCATCAGCTGGGGGTGTAGGCTCCGAATTCCTTGTTAATCCCAGTGTCACCTCAATGCATGGAAAAAACTCAACATAGTGTGATACCGTAAAGTATATAAAATTTATTGAACTTAAAACCTTCAATCAATTGCACTCACATAAAAACTCTTGAATCAAGCCAAAATGACACTGCAAAGAAAACTTCCAATACAATCCTCCTCTGTGAAACGCCCAGCACCACTGTGAAACGAGGGTCGCGGCGGACCCCAAAGAAAAGTGTTGGATGGGTTCTCACCCCTCTTGCTGACACTTCGCTGGTGTAAATCTCCTGCTGGCTTGTATGCCCAAAGCGTGACTCCTCTAGCGCTTTCGGAGGATCTCGCCGGTTCCCGGAGATGTACCGCAACGTCCTATCTCTCACTGACTGCTAATCCTGGATGCCGTACAGCCACGCCCCGACATGTTTCGTCACAACTGACTTCCTCATGGGATTCCCATGAGGAAGTCAGTTGTGACGAAACATGTCGGGGCGTGGCTGTACGGCATCCAGGATTAGCAGTCAGTGAGAGATAGGACGTCGCGGTACATCTCCGGGAACCGGCGAGATCTTCCGAAAGCGCTAGAGGAGTCACGCTTTGGGCATACAAGCCAGCAGGAGATTTACACCAGCGAAGTGTCAGCAAGAGGGGTGAGAACCCATCCAACACTTTTCTTTGGGGTCCGCCGCGACCCTCGTTTCACAGTGGTGCTGGGCGTTTCACAGAGGAGGATTGTATTGGAAGTTTTCTTTGCAGTGTCATTTTGGCTTGATTCAAGAGTTTTTATGTGAGTGCAATGATTGAAGGTTTTAAGTTCAATAAATTTTATATACTTTACGGTATCACACTATGTTGAGTTTTTTCCATGCATTGAGGTGACACTGGGATTAACAAGGAATTCGGAGCCTACACCCCAGCTGATGCGCATCACATCTATGCTTTGCTGCCAAAACACGAGAGTGTGAGGCATTGTGAGTCGGTGAGTGCTGATTTTAAGGGAGTGGAGTCACTGACACTAAGTGAATTGGTGGACCGTTTCCAGATTCATCACATCTTTTGCACGGTGGTCTATCTATGGACTTTATGGACTTTACCACTTGATCTCACTCTTGTTGATGTGTCATTATAATTGCCTTGTTTATGGCACACTTGCATTATTAATTTTGTATTGAATATTTTTTCTATGATATAGATTTATTCACGTTATCTATCCCAAGTTTCTGTTGTTGATAGATGTACTAGATCACTTTTAAGTGTTGTATGATCTATCACTGGTATTTAGCGCCACTTATATTGTTTCACAAGGATCGCATTTGGGCTCTTGGGAATAATAGGACGTATTCAAAATACTTGCCTGAAATCCTGAAAATATGTTTAATTCCAAAATAAACATACTAAGGCCGGTTTCACACTGGTACGGCACGACAGTCGTACGACTGTGGATCCAAATTTGCCTTGCGACTTGAAGTCCAACATCTGTCCGACTTCAATGAACGGGGATCCGACTTTGATCCCAACGATGCCAGGCACTTTGTGTCTGGTATGAATCTTTAGAGGAAACCCCACGCCAAATTAAAAATGGCATGGGTTCCCCCCCAAAATCCATACCAGAACCTCATCTAAGCACGCAGCCGAGCGATGGGTGACATCATCTGGAGGCTCCACCCCTTGTGATGCCACCGCCCCATCATGCCCCGCCCCATGCCAATATAAGTAGTGGCACACCACGCACCTAGCATTAGAGTGGGAGAGAGCGTCGAGTCAACATCGGAGGAAGAACAGAGGGAGAAGACAGCGCAGAGAGGAGACCCGGCAGAGGCAGAAAACAGTGGACAGAGGGAGAAAAACCGGAGAGGGCTAGAAGACATCAGCGGAAAGGGGAGAAGACTTGGCAGAGGCAGAAGACATCAGCAGAGGAGGGAGAAGAGCCGGAGAGGGGAGAAGAAAATCGGAAGAGACGCCGGAGCTGCCTTAATAAATTACTTTAAAAACCTGTGTACGGTTTTATTTTGACACTTTGTATTAGGTGAATGGGTAGGGGTGCAATGTACCTTATACTCATTCACATAGGGAGGGGGGGCCGGGATCTGGGGGCACCCCCTTGTTAAAGGGGGCTTCCAGATTCCGATAAGCACCCCACCCGCAGACCCCGACAACCAACGGTCAGGGTTGTCGAGAAGAGGCCCTTGTCCCGATCAACATGGGGGCAAGGTGCTTTGGGGTTGGGGGGCGCAGGGCCCCCACTGCCCCAACCTCCCCATGTTGAGGGAATGTGGCCTGGTTTGGTCCAGGAGGGGGACACTCGCTCGTCCCCGCCCCCTTTTCTGACCTGCCGGGCTGCGTGCTCGGATAAAGGTCTGGTATGAGTATGGGGGGGGGGGGGAACCACACGGTTTTTTTTTTTGCTGTTTTTTCCCCTTAAAATCCATACCAGACCAAAGGGCCTGGTATGCTCTTGGAGGGGGAACCCCATTCCGTTTTTCTTTTAGATTTGTTGTGGGTTCCTTCTTCAAGATCTTCAGAGCACAAGTCGCATGCCAAAGTCAGATCAGTGAAGACGGCGATCCGACTTTAGTGATATTCAATGGGCTGAAGAAGGATCAAAGTCAGACCAAAGTAGTGCAGGGAGCATTTTCAAAGTCGGACCAGTTAAGACGGCTCTCATTAGGGAAACATTGATTTGCACACGTCAGGTTATATGAGCTCCCAAAGTCGGAGCGTTCCAGTGTGAACCCAGCCTCAAAGATTCAGAAGTTTTTGTTTTTGCAACACGAAAAAAAAAAAAAAAAAAATGTTCTTCATAGGACAAGAACATATCATTTGTAATTGGTTAATAATGCTTTCATGTCGTTCAAATATGTTAGTTCATTCAAGTTCAAGTTCTTGTCTTGAAACCTCCCCCATGCTACACATCTGCCCTTCTCTCTTGGAGTTAACGTTTGTGTCTCCACCATCTCATGTGAGCTGGGGGGAGCTGCTGCCATTTTATATTCCATTATTGTCCTCTATTTGGTTTAACAGTTTTAGGCCCCTGCTGATACAGTGTTTACCTGTGCATAGTTGCCAACAGGCCCGATTTTCCCGGGACATTCACAGTATTCAGGCCCTTGTCCCGGTTCGTTTGTGTCCCTGGCAAAAAATCACAGGAAATTGGCTTTGTTCCGGTGTTCTGTAGGCAACCTGTCACCGGCCGCAGCTTCCAGCTGTGAAATCATGCCCGTGGGCTCTTCCTCTGGCTAGCAGGTCTCTCCTCTGTGTACAGTGGAGAGGGGAGGGGCTTCCGACCCAGGCAGCTAATCGGCTTCTCTCTTTAGTGTACAAGCAAAGTAATTCACATGAACACTGAAGCCGATTAGCTGCCCAGGTCAGAGGCCCCTCCCCTCTCCAGAGGAGAGACCTGCTAGCCAGACGGAGATCCTGCAGGCACCGCAGAGCTGCCCCTCCCCCCAATTTTTAGTGAGCTGACAGCCAGAGGTGCAGGGGAAGATGCTTGCAGGCACCACAGTTGAAGGTGAGTGGCCGTGGTTTGATCTGCTGGACATTCTTTGTGTTGGGGGGGGCTGTTTTGGGGGTTGGAGGTGCGCATCAAGTCCTGTACTATGTCCGCACCCTTTCTGACCCTCTCTTGTATCACGTCTGCAGTCTATGATCACCTCTTGTATCTGTTTGATGGGATCTGCCTGGGGGGGGTGGTGGTGTTTGAAGTATCTTTATCTGCTGATTATTAAACTTACTTGAACACACAGATTGCTATTGTGGTGAAGGATCTGGGCCTGCTGTCCCTCCATCCCTCTTTCTTTCCTTCCTTCCCTCTCCTTCCCTCCCCATCACTTTCTTTCTCTCTCGCTTTCTCGCCTTCTCTCTCTACCCCTCGCTTTCTTCCTTTTTTTCTCTCTACCCCTGCCTTTCTCTATTTTTTTCTCTCCCGCTCTTTTCTTTCTTTCTTTCTTTCTCCCTTTCTCTCTTGCTTTTCAGACTCTAACCACACCCCCTTTAAGCAACCCCCAATATTTTGTTTAACCGGTTCCCGACCGGCTCATACAGATATACTGCGGCACAATGGCTTTCCTAGGCGAAACCCCGTACAGGTACGGCTTTCGCTTTAGAAGCCGCCAGGTCCCGAGCACCAGAGCCAGCACAGGGATTTGTGTGTGTAAACACACAAATCCCTGTTCTGTCAGGGGAGAGGAGACATATCGTTTGTATGAACGATAGGTCTCCTCCCCCCAGTCAGTCCTATCCCCATACAGTTAGAACAGACTGAGGGAACACACATTTAACCCCTTGATCGCCCCCTAGTGTTAACCCCTTCCCTACCAGTGACATTTACACAGTAATCAGTGGATATTTATAGCACTGATCGCTATATAAATGTCAATGGTCCCAAAAATGTGTCAAAAGTGTCCGATCTGTCCGCTGCAATGTCACAGTACCGCTAAAAATCGCAGATCACCGCTATTACTAGTAAAAAAAAATATATAATAATAATAATAATAAATAATAAATAAAAATGCCATAAATCTTTCCATGTAGACGCTATAACTTTTGCGCAAATCAATCAATATATGCTTATTGCGATTTTTTTTAACAAAAATATGTAGAAGAATATATATTGGCCTAAACTGATGAAGAAATTTGTTTTGTTTTTTTTTTAAATTGGGGGATATTTATTATAGCAAAAAGTAAAAAACATTGGTTTTTTTTCAAAATTGTCACTATTGTTTTGTTTATAGCGCAAAAAATAAAAACCGCAGGAGGTGATCAAATACCACCAAAAGAAAGCTCTATTTGGGGGAAATAATGGACGCAAAGTTGGTTTGGGTACAGCATTGCATGACAGCGCAATTGTCAGTTAAAGCGACACAGTGCCAAATTGTAAAAAGTGCTCTGGTCAGGAAGGGGGTAAAATCTTCCGGGTCTGAAGTGGTTAAACCACATCCATTTTTCGCTTGCCGTGTCGCTAGAGAATTTGTCTTGAGAAAATTGGGCTGTGGTCTGCCACAATGTCATCTTGAATAAACTACTGTGGAATGTTCTCTTTTTGACAAGTTTCATTCACCTACTTATGGATTATTGTTGTACAGTGGAACCTCGGATTGCAAGTAACGCTGTTAACGAGCGTTTTGCAAAAAGAGCACTGTATTTCTAAAAATCCTAACTCAGTTTGCGAGTGTTGTCTCGCAAAACGAGCAGGATTCAGGGCAAAGCGGTGTGCAGTACCGCTTTTGGCCTGAGGCGGGGGGTGCGGAGCTGAACGGCGGCGATGCCCGAGGACAGTTCGGCTGACCTCGGCAAACCTCGGAAAGGCTCGGAAAGGCTTGTGAACGGAGTCCGAGGTTTGCCGAGGTCAGCCGAAGTGTGCTTGGGCCTTTTTGGCCATTTCCAAGGCTCCGACACCCCCCGCCTCTGGCCACATGTGGTATTACATCCCATTGAAGTCAATGCGGAACAAATTATTTTCGTTTCCATTGACTTCAATGGGAAAACTCGCTTTGATATTTGATATGCGAGTACTTTTGATTACGAGCATACTCCCGGAATGAATTATGCTCGTAATCCAAGGGTCCACTGTACATACTTTATACCAGGAATTTTCAACCTTTTTATCTTGGAGGAACCCTTGACAAAAAAAAATAAATAAATAAAAAAATAAGATCTTGGGGAACCCCTGAAATAATGTTGACAATCTACAGCTCATGGAACATTGGTTTGATCAGCAATCTGCTGATATAACAATTATTTTTTAGAAATAGCATTAAATAATGGAATCCATATTAAAATGTACCTATTTAATGTGAAACTTGTGCTTGCTTTTTCTGCATAGATGCTCAATTCTGTGTCCAATCTGAGATAAACAGTATACAGGGAGGCAGCAGGGTGGGTTACAGGGGGTTAGGAGGGCACACAACATGAAGGGGCAGCAGAACACATCACATCTGGCACATTATAGGGGAACACAGCATAGCACATTACATGGGGCACACAGCACAACACATTACAGTGCCAGTTTCCTTCATATGCAGAGCATGGCAGCGAAGTGGCTATGATCAGTTCTCTTTTGGCGCGCTGTTTCCCGACGCCCCCTCCTCCCCTTCTGTCCATCTCAGGGGAGGTCACATACAAGCACGTGGGATGAACAGGAGTTGAGGAGGGGCTGGCGGGGAACAGCGCACCACAGGTAGCACTATTACAGCCGCTTCCCTACCTAGTTCTGCATGTGTCTGCAGAGGGGATGCCACCTACCCATCAGCTGCCTGTGACTGACAGGTAAATTGTGGCGTAGCCCCTGAGGACCTCTCCCGGAATCCCAGATGAGTAACCCTGCTTATAGGGACTGCATCTGGTCTTTAACCTTGTTTGCAGTGTGCGGTGGACACCTCTACAAAATATGCTATAAGCATGTATCATTTTCCTGCATATCTGTTTAACAATAAACTTCTATGCAGTACTGTTATATAAAGATCAGGAAGTTGAAAGCCAAGTTCACCTTTTGCAAAAAAAAAAATAACAAATGCACATTTATTTGCAGAGGAAAAAAAATATATTTTTCTTATTTATTGCAAATGAGCCTGCAAAACATTGCAACCACAGTCACTGGATTGAATGCCGAGCTTCTATATACTCCTCCTCCAATTCCATGTCCATACTGAGGCAGTACGAGTGCAATCATCACCTCACTCGTGTTCCATTGATAACTACAAGTCCATCTGCTGAAGGTGGCAAACAGGACTTGTAGTTCATTAAAGCGGTGTTCCGGCCAAAATTTTACTTTTTAAATAAAAATAACCCTATAATACACAAGCTTAATGTATTCTAGTAAAGTTAGTCTGTAAGCTAAGGTCCGTTTTGGTAGGTTATTACAGCCTTTTGTAACTTTATAAACTTGCAACAGACCGTGGCCATCTTAAGTGTGGGCATAAGAAGCCAGACTGTATTTCTTCCTGAATCTCAGCCTTGCAGATCTCGCACATGCTCAGTGCTGCACAAGCAATGAAATAGGTTTCTGGTCTGGTTTCCATAGCAACGGCAGTGTCAGAGGAAGTTACCTCCCCCTTAGCTATGCAAACCTCTCCTCCCCTTCTCCCTCCAGGAACCAGTAAATATACTGCATGTACAACAAAACAAAGCCTGGCATATAGCATTTCTCACAAATCCTGCACAATTACCCCCCTCCAGTCTGCACAATTACCATCACTCCCCCAGTCAGTCTGCACAATTACCGCCACTCCCCCACCAGTCAGTCTGCACAATTACCACCACTCCCCCAGTCAGTATATATATATATATATATATATATATATATATATATATATATATATATACCAAATCTGTTAAAGGGCACAGAGTAGCAGAGGATGCCGAGAACTTTAAAAAGTGGGTGGAACTCCACTTTAATTCACAGATTGCAAAATTAAAAAGGAACAGCTGCTGCAGGCGGGAGTGGTTATACAGCACACAGTGTTGTAGGAGTTAAAAAAATATATATGGTAAGATTACGGGAAAAAAAAAGTTAAGGCTTCAACAAAACTGCACCTGTGCTTATTACAGAATACTAAATTCTTAGATCAAGCTAAAGTCCATCATTGCATGCCAGTGGGTGCTCCACAATGTAACCGTTCACTGGGTTCCATTCACTATGATTCAAACGAAGATAGGTTAAAGCTTTAACAGGTATGCCAGCATAAAAACATATACAGAAGCAGGTGCTGCAAAGCTGCAATGGTGAATTTATTGTACATTTATGTTATACAATTTGGTGAGATAGATAGATAGATGCTCTGTCTCTTCGCTTTTCATCTACCTTTACAAAGTTGTATACCTTACCTGGAGTACTGTAACTCTATGCTGCTGGAACAATATATGGAACAATTTTCTGGGCATCATTTTAAGATGTTCTGGCACAATTAGTAGACAGGCTCCAGAGGACAAAGCAAGAAACATTTCGATAACAGATGGGTCAAAGGTCAGTGGTGAAGCAAGAAACACAAGATCATCTGGTGACATACTGAAGATGGATCTAAAAACATAAAAAGAAGGTTAAATTCAATATTATTAGGAGTGGAGCGTCAGGCAAATATAAAATCACATCAATATTATTGAATTAAAAAAAAAAAAAAAAATCCATCAAGTGCCATTCATGACCATCATTCGTGCTGTATATTTAGGAAAACAAGTAAACAAGGACCACGGACATTACAGGCGGAGTAAACAATTTGTAATAAATCATGCATGTCCTCCAGGACACCAAAGGTCTTCTGACAGTGCAGGCATTACTGGATGGAATGCTCTCTCTCCCCCCTTTTGCTCCCTCCTCCCTCTTGTCTGAGGATATACTGAATGTTTATGGTGGAACTGAGATTTAGGACACCTGGAGGTTTTTCTAGTCCAACAACTTTATTATTAACCCTGTATCAGGTGAAATATAATCTGGAAAGCACTAGAAAATGCACTTGGGACCACAACTTGAGTGAATGACGATTATATACCCGACATTCTAACTGGTGCCATTTGGGGTGTAAGTTGGTGGGGTCCCTGATGCTCCAGCGCCTGCCCAGGAAGTGGTGATGCTGTTGTCTCCTTGTGCTCGAGATGAGTGCTGTAATGTCTTAAATGGCCTTGATGAAGCAAGTCTGGTGAAACACATTGGAATATGAGGATATCCCATATCAGCATTCTCTATTGGTGTTTGAAAGTACACAATGATCTATCAGCACTAGTATTCTTTTTAATAAGCAATATGGACACTGGATACAATTCTTTTAACTTTTGTTATCAATAAATTGCATGATTTTATTACAAATGGTTTACTCCTTGTGTGGCCTGTACCGTCCGTGATCCTGGTTTACTTTTTTTTTTTTTTTTTTTTTTTAATTATAGGAAAACAAGGGGGGGGGGAAATAAAACATTTACTTGCTGTTGTCCATGCCACTGAACACTGATTTAATGACGAAAGCTAGTCTCCTGAAAAATCTCCAGAAACAGATACTTCTGGAAGTGTCAGTCCCCAGGTCCTTTACCAACAAGTATTGTCATAGCAGTGATGTAGAGGGGGCCAACAACATTTACAATTATCATTTTGTTGTAGAGTTGCATACCCTTACCCTCAAGGAATACAAAACTTGAAGCACCTTGGTTTATCCCAGCTGTGGGGACAAATATTGGAGCACAACAATTGTAATTTGGTCCCTTACCGAGTTTATGTTGGGTATTGCTGTGATGTAAGATTGTACTGTATATCACCAGAATGTGATTTTAGGTGTGTATATTTTATGGTGTACCAATAAATAGATTATATTTTTTTATACTACATTGTCAATAGTTGTTGCCTAAAAAGTCCCATTGGAGCGTTGAATATTTGGTAGTGTCAAAGTCACTTTAAATGTATTTTTAAAGTATATGTACTAGGGATGCACCGAAATTCCGGCTGCCGAAACTTATCGGACGAAAATGGCCCATTCGGCAAAAAGCCGAAAGAGAATTTTTGCCAATACCGAATGGGGCAGGGCCTGGGAATGGGCGGGGGTCCGCCCCCACCCCTGGTGCCATCTATCAGGGGGGGCTTCCTATATCGTAGAAGAGAGGAGAGCCGCCGCCTGTTTGATTACAGCGTCGGGAACATCACAGCTTTTATTTCAATAGCTGTGTGTTCCCCGCTGCGCGCCGTCACATACAGCACCTCCCCCTTGTCCCGGCACTTTGATAGACAGATCACCCGTCCCTCCCCCTTGTCCGGGCACTTTGATAGACAGATCACCCGTCCAATGGCGGCACGCAGCGGGGAACACACAGCTATTGAAATGAAAGCTGTGATGTTCCCGGCGCTGTTATCAAACAGGCGGCGGCGGCTCTCCTCTCCCTTCACTGGCTGCAATGGGAACACAGGCTGCACTACCGGGGACACTGGCTGGCTGCATCTGACGGGCACTGGTGAGGCTGCATTGATCTCCTGTACCATGTCCCCAGTCTCTGACCATGTCCTGTACCATGTCCCCAGTCTCTGACCATCTCCTGTACCATGTCCCCAGTCTCTGACCATCTCCTGTACCATGTCCCCAGTCTCTGACCATCTCCTGTACCATGTCCCCAGTCTCTGACCATCTCCTGTATCATGTCCCCAGTCTCTGACCATCTCCCGTACCATGTCCGCAGTCTCTGACCATCTCCTGTACCATGTCCGCAGTCTCTGACCATCTCCTGTACCATGTCCGCAGTCTCTGACCATCTCCTGTACCATGTCCGCAGTCTCTGACCATCTCCTGTACCATGTCCGCAGTCTGACCATCTCCTGTACCATGTCTCCAGTCTCTGACCATCTCCTGTACCATCTCTGCAGTCTCTGACCATCTCTGCAGTCTCTGATCATCTCTGCAGTCTCTGATCATCTCCTGTACCATCTCTGCAGTCTCTGATCATCTCCTGTACCATCTCTGCAGTCTCTGATCATCTCCTGTATCATGTCCCCAGTCGCTGACCATCTCCTGTATAAAAATATTTTTTAAAACAGTCACTTTCGGTATCGGTTTTCGGGATCAAGGAATATTTATTTTCGGTATCAGTTTTGGCACCAAAAAACCCATTTGGTGCATCCCTAATATGTACACCTGATCACTAAAAATTAGTTTTACCATGTTAATTTAAATTCAAAAGTATTTTTCACTATTTTTAAAACTGCAAAGTTACAGTATGTTCCTGCCTCATACTAACAGAGGTAGTATGAGGCATTTCAATACTTCTGTATTGACAGCACCACAGAAATCATGGCAAGGAAATATAAATTTTCCTTCGGTTGCTATGAAACCAGCCCACATACTCAGATTTCAGATGTGCTAAATATTCGCTCAGAAACATGGTCACGACTCTAAGGTTTTTTTTTTTAATATAAAAAAAATTGATACAATACAGTGATAATTCTGCTACTTACACACAACAGTAAGACTAAACACGGTTATAAAGATCTTAAATATAGCTTGGAGTGAAAAACCCCAAAATGGCAGCATTTGTATGCAAAAATAGCCAAAAAAAATAACTACAAAAAAATACTGCAGCCCCTTCTGTAAAGTTATTTATGTTGTTCCAATGACTGACAAAAATATGAATATTAGCTCCTATGCTTGAGGCCACTTCTCTGCATATCATACCTGACCAATATATTAAATATTAGCTTGCTTTTCTTGTGGGCTGCTTTTATTGATTACATGTGTTTGGAGAATGCAGACAATTTTATGCTGTGCTTTATATTCCCACCAATTCTTGCCCTCAAAGAGCTTACAATCTAAGATCCCTATCTGACATGCATACATACAGATATTGGGCCAATTCAGACAAAAGCCAATTAATCTACCAGCGGGTCTTTGGAGTGTGGGAGAACATCGGAATCGATGGAACAAACCCACACAAGCACAGGGAGAACGTGCAAACTCCATGCAGACAGTGTGCGCTTCACAATGCTTTGTGCGAGTTATACATACATGCGCAATACATGCGAGGATGAGTGTTAGGTCTTAGAAGGCCTCTCTGGCTTTCTCAGAATGAATGGCTTGGAAGACTCTTATGTAGAAAATTGGGTCAACATTATGGATTGGCAGAGAAGTTAGTCAGATCTGTGGTTTTCTTAAAATTGGCATGTGCCCATACAGCAAAGAGGGAAAAATGAAAAAAAGGGAGAGACAGTCATGTCTAAAGTAACAAAAAGAGACATGGGAGGAGCCTTAAATACAAATATGGGGTTGATTTACCAAAACTGGAGAGTGCAAAATCAATCAGCTTCCAGGTTTTATTGTCAAAGCTTAAAAAGGGTTGTAAAGCTTTGTGTTTTTTTCCCCTTAATGAATCCTAAGCATTAAGGTAAAAAAACACCTTGCACTCTCCGGCTCCCCTCGTTCTACTTACCTGAGCCCCAAATCTCCGTGGGCACGAACCTGCGTTGCTTTCCCCCAGCTCTTGTGGGCTCTTCATTGGATGATTGATAGCAGTGCAGCCATTGGCTCCCGCTGCTGTCAATCAAATCAATGACGCAGCACGCCAGGGGGGCGGGGCCGAGTGATACAGTCGGTGGCTATGGCCGCCGACTATATCACACGGGAGCGCACCTGCAAACTAACCCCCTTGGGAGAGCGCTTCCCAGAGGGGGTTAGCTCTTGCAGGGAGGAACCAAGACAGCCGCAGAGGGACCCCAGAAGAAGAGGATCGGGGCCACTCTGTGCAAAACGAACTGCACAGTGTGGAGGTAAGTATGGTATGTTTGTTATTTAAAATAAATAAACAAACCTTTACAACCCCTTTAATTGAACGAGCTGAAGTTAGAAGTCGATTGGCTACCAAGCACACCTGCACCAGATTTTGCACTCTCCAGTTTTCGTAAATCAACCCCTATATTTTAATTGCTAAAACCTTACGCACAATGGCTGGGTGGTTGCCGTCAGCCCCATTATCTTGAATGGATTGCATTTGGCAGCAGTACTGGCTGCCAAATGTGATATGGGCAGGGCTTTTTTTTTTCAGAAAATAGGTGCAGGTACCCCCTTTTGAGTCACCCCTTGTCTCCGTCCCCTACCCACCCCCGAGCACTGTCCCTTGGTTCAATCTCCTACTCACCTCTCTGTACTGCCTCTTTTCAAGAGTAAAGAACCAAGTATCATGTTGTGGTTCTAGGTAATTTGTATGGAATTTGTTAACACGAAAAGCAGTAAAATAGATCCCCTGCAATCAGCAACAGAAGACACCCCCCCCCCCAGCAACAATAGATCCACCAGCAACAATAAATCCTCCCCTGCAACAGTAGAAAAAGCAGTGAAATAGATCCCCTGCAATCAGCAACAATAGACACCTCCCTGCAACAATAGATCTTCCAGCTGCAATAGGCTCTCCTTCAACTGTAGATCTCTTGCAGCAACATACGACCCCCCCCCCCCCCAAACAATAGATCATCCACCAGTAACAGATCACATAGCTCACCCACCAGCAACAATAGACCTCCCCAACAACAGGCCCCTGGCAGCAATAGATCCCCCCTGCGATAACAGGTCCCCCAGCAACCAGCATCAAAAAAAGCCCTGGATATGGGTATAACTTTTGCCACTCCTGCTACTTGTTACCCCAACCAGTCACCATGTTTGGTTAAAGTGTTTGTTACCCTCAAAAAAAATAAAAAACACACAGATCCTGTTCCCTTAAAGCATGAATAACAGCACAGTGCTTGTGCTGTGTAATTTGGCCCCTTCCATCACCTGAAATACCTGGCTGATCCTGCCTGGCTAAGCATTCCCCCCTGTAAACTGACCACAGTTTATCATGGCTGCTGAGCCCTGGTCAGTTTACGTGCCTCCATCATCTGCAGCTCTCCTCTCTGCTCTCCTCCTCCCTACCTGTCCGCTCCATCAACTCCTCAGCTCTCCCCTTCTGCTGCTAATCATAACTACAATAAAAACATACAATCCCCTCTGTAAAATAACATTATGTGCCCCTGTGTTATATAAAAAAAGATGTCGATCTGTACCTTATAGCAGAGCAACTCCCGGCGCTCACGTGACTCCTCGGCTCTCTTTTCTCTCTCCTCCCCATCTGACATCAGCGGGATTTCTCGGCCTCTCCCACTATATATTTCAGCCGGGGAGAGGAGAAAGCAGAGGAGTCACGTGTGCGCCAGGAGACGCTCTGATATATAAAAAAGATGTCGATCTGTACCTTTTTATAACAGACACTGGGGCACATAATGTTATTTTACATAGGGGATTGTATGTTTTTATTGTAGTGGCTTAACAACCACTTGAAGACTCATTCTTTTTTTTTTGCTCCTCCTCCCCTGCCGCAAGTTTAAACAAGGCTTACCCAAAAATCCAATCAAAAACATATTTTAGCCCACTTTACTAGTTACTGACATACTGATGTCTACATGATATATAGTAGTACAAAAATAACAGATGCAGGTAACAGATTGAATAAAACATAGTTAGTGAATATAACTTACCCAAGATGCTGAACGTTTGGTACAATGCAGCAGTGAGGTACACTAACTATTTTAGGGTTGCCGGTGGTTCCAGAGGTGTGCAAAACATATGCCAGGCAATATCGGTCTCTGTCTAAGTACTCATCACACAGCTGTCTCGGAGGAGAGTGCAGGGCACTGGAGGTCTGATCATGGTAATCTTTAATTTTTGGATCTTTATCATTTATTCTCTCTTTTTGCAGAGCCTCAAAAACTGTGATGTTCAGATGCTGAACTTTTGAGGAATCTCTTTCGATCCAGCTCGGGAACAGTTGTCTGAAGACCTGGCAAACAAGGAAGAGCATCATTGAGCAGGCAATCTAGCTGAACCCTGCACTAAAATTTTTTTTTATAAAAACAAGAACCACATACATTTAAAACATAAATGTTGGTGTCTTGTGTATTTCTTCTAGACCAGAGTTTTCAAAGGCATTGTGGAACACATTTAAATGAAAGTCTTTATGCTCAGAGTTCCGTTTTAGTTCTGCTTCACTTCCACAATTGTGATTTTCACCTCCAATAAAATATATAATAATAAAAAAAAGGTATATACAGTGGGGAAAATTATTATTTGAACCCCTACAGATTTTGTACGTTTGCCCACTTACAAAGAAATTAAGGTTCTATTATAATTTATCATAGGCGTATTTAGAAAGATAGAGACAGAATATCAACCAGAAAAAAAAAAAAAAAAACACGATACAAATGTTATAAATTGATTTGCAGTTCAGTGAGTAAAATGAATATTTGTTACCCAAGTAAAACATGACTTAGTACTTGGTGGAGAAACCCTTGTTGGCAAGCACAGAGGTAAGATGTTTCTTGCAGTTGGTGACCAGGTTTGCACACATCTCAGGAGGGATTTTGGTCCACTCTTTTTTACAGATCTTCTCAATCTGTAAGGTTTCTTGGCTGTCCCTTGACAACTCGAAGTTTCAGCTCCCTCCATAAATTTTCTATAGGATTAAGGTCTGGAGACTGACTAAGCCACTCCATGGACCTTAATGTGCTTCTTTTTGAGCCACTCCCTTGTTGCCTTGGCGGTATGTTTAGGGTCATTGTCATGCTAAAAGACCCATCCATGACCCATCATCAGTGTTCTGGCTTGGGGAAGAAGGTTCTCATCCAAGATTTTACAATACATGGCCCCTCAATGCGGCATAGTTGGTCTGTACCTTTAGCAGAGAAACAGCCCCAAAGCCTAATGGTTTCCATCTCCATGCTTGACTGTAGGGATGGTGTTTTTAGGGTCATAGTCTGCATTTTTCTTCCTCCAAACACAGCTAGTCCCCCTCCTCAAGAAGGCACATCTACAGTTACACCAATGAACATCTAAAGGATTCCGAGAAGGATTGGGAGAAAGTGCTGTGGTCAGATGAGACCAAAATTTAGCTCTTTGGCATTAACTCAACTCGTTGTGTTTGAAGGAAGAAAAATGCTTACTATCACCCGAAGAACACCATTCCTACAGTCAAGCACGGAGGTGGAAACATTATGCTTTGGGGCGGTTTCTCCGCTAAATGTACAGGCCAACTTTGCTGCCTTGAGGGGCCAATGGACAGGGTCATCTATTGTAAAATCTTGAATGAGAACCTTCTTCCCTCAGCCAGAACACTAAAGATGGGTCGTGGACGGGTCTTGCAGCATGACAATGACCCAAAACATACCACCAAGGCAATAAAGGAGTGGCTCAGGAAGAAGCACATTAAGGTCATGGAGTGGCTTAGTCAGTCTCCAGACCTTAATCCTATAGAAAATTTAGGGAAGGAGCCGAAACTTCGAGTTGCCAAGTGACAGCCAAGAAATCTTAAGAATTTAGAGAAGATCTGTAAAGAAGAGTGGACCAAAATCCCTCCAGAGATGTGTGCAAACCTGGTCACCAACTGCAAGAAAGGTCTTACCTCTGTGCTTGCCAACAAGGGTTTCTCCACCAAGCATAGCATTTGTTTTGTGTTTCCTCTGGATTTTTTTGGTTGATAGTCTGTCTCGATCATTTAAAATACACCTAAAATAAAAATTATAGACCCTTCATTTCTTTGTAAGTGGGCAAACTTACAAACTCTGCAAGGATCAAATAATTATTTTCCCCACTGTATAAACATGTTAACCAATTCCACCTAAACATTTAAAAAATTTCATAACATACATTTTATGTTTAGATATGCATGTGGCAAGTAAACCTAAATCCATTCTGAAACAAAAAAAGGAAGCAAAAGGCCCATTGCAGCAATTTATAAAACAAAATACAAATGCATTTTGTTTCCAGTTTGCACAAGAGGCCTTAGAAAACAATGAGAATCCATTTTCTGAAAAGGAGAGGGAAAGATTGCGGGCTATTCCTCCCACATGAAACCAATAACGGGGTACAATTCCTTCCACTGACACCAATGATGGGACTTGACTCATGCCATTGACACCAATGACAGGGCACAATTCCTTCTACTGACGTCAATGATGGGGGACTATTCTTTACACTGATACCATTGGTGAGACTTTTTCTCCCAATGATGCATACAAAGGGGCACTGTTCCTCCCTCTGACACAAACAATGTGACACATTTCCTCCCACTGAAGCCATTGGTGGGGCATTATTTTCTCCAATAATACAAGGATGGGCATGCCTTCCACTGAAGATAGGTCATTGTTTATTCCCACTGACCGACAGCATTTTCTACTGCTACCCATCAACAGTCTGGCCCTTTTAAAGTCTGATGGATGATAAACTTACCCTTTGTTTAAAAAGTTTGAGGACTTCTGCTTAAATAAACCATCAATGCATATGCAATTTTGGGAGTTGTTCAGGAGGAAAGCACATCACAAATGAAGATGTTGAAGTGTAATTTAAGTTTTATCATACTATAATTTTATGCTCACTTCAGCTTTGTTGTTTTCCACCAACATGTAGCGAATTTTACATCGTTGTGCGAGTGAAAATATGAAATTGGATGGGGCACCAGGGTCTACAGGACAATAGGCAGCTGGGACCTGGAGAATCCTACAAAAACAAAGTGAAACGAACTGAAATTATAAATCCATAAAAAATTGGATCATTAAAGTGCATCTGTGTCCAGACTATGGATATTTACATATTTTAAACAAGCAGCAAAAGTACATTGAAACAACCCATTACTCACCTCTCTAGTTACATGTACTAGTAATTCACCCTAAAGTTGTTTTTGTAGGAAATCATCATCATCATCATCATCCATCAATCATCCATCATCCATCATTTTATATAGTGCCAACAATAGTTATAATAAAATACAGGAGGATTAAGAGGGCCCTGCTCAGAAGAGCTTACAATCTAATAGGGTGCGGCAGGTGGTACAAAAGGTTGTAACTGTGGGAAATGAGCTGATGGAAGTAAAAGATTAGTTGGAGGCATGATAGGCTTCCCTGAAGAGATGCGTTTTCAGGGATCGCCTGAAGGTAGCAAGATTAGGGGATTGCCGGACAGGTTGAGGTAGCGAGTTCCAGGAGGATGGGAGAGGCGCTGGAGAAATCCTGGAGAGGAGCATGGGAGGAGAAGACGAGGGAGATTGAGAGTAGGAGGTCTTGGGAGGAGCGGAGAGGATGGTTTGGGTGATATTTGGAGACAAGATTGGTGATGTAGCTCGGGGCAGAGTTGTGAATGGCTTTGTATGTTGTGGTTAGTATTTTAAATTTAAATTCACTGGGCGATTGAGAGCCAGTGTAGGGATTGGAGGAGAGGGTTGGCAGACGCTGAACTGTGGGTAAGGTGGATAAGCCTTGCAGCAGCACTCATGATAGACTGAAGAGTGGATAGCCTATGGAGAGGCAGGCCAATGAGAAGGGAGTTGCAATAGTCAAGGCTTGAGATAACAAGGGAGTGAATGAGGAGCTTGGAGGTTTCATTTGTTAAAAAGGGGCAGAATTTAGAGACGTTACAGAGGTAAATTCTACAAACTTTTTGACAACGATTGGATTTGATGCTCAAAAGACAAGTCAGAGTCTAGGATTACACCTAGTACCCTGGCGTGAGGGGATGGACTGAAGGTTGCAATTGTTGATTTTGATGGAAAAGTCATGGAGGGGGGCACGGGCGGGGGGGATATTAATAGCTCAGTTTTAGAGAGATTTAGTTTAAGAAAATGGTGCGACATCCATGCTGATATGTCAATTGGTAATGCGAGAGGAGACTGAAGGAGTGATGTGAGGAGTAGCCAGGTAGATTTGGGCGTCATCTGCGTATAAGTGGTATTGGAAGCTGTGGGCAGTTATCAAGTAACCAAGGGAGGAGGTGTTGACAGAGAAGAGAAGGGGTCCAAGAACAGAGACTTAGGGGGCCCCCACAGAAAGAGGCAATGAAGAGGAGGAGACAGAGTTGTAGGTAACACTGAAGGAGCGCTGTGATAGGTAGACAGAAAACCGGGATAAAGCAGGATCTTGGAGGCCAAGGGAATGGAGTTTGAGAAAGAGCGGGTGGTCAACAGTATCAGAGGCCGCAGAGAGATCAATTAGTAGGAGTATGGAGTAGTGGCTGTTGGTTAGCAGTTAGTAAATCATGAGTTTTAGTAAGGCAGTTTCCATGGAGCGCTGCGAGTGAAAGCCAGACTGCGTGTGATCAATAAGGTTATTTTCATTGGAGATAGGAGCGAAGACGGTTGTAGATCAAGCGTTCTAGAAGTTTAGAGGCGAATGGGAGCAATGAGATGGGTCTTAAGTTGTTCAGGTTGGTGGGGTCCAGTGAGGGCTTTTTAAATATGGGAGTCAGTGGCGGCTGGTGCTCAAAATTTTTTGGGGGGGAGCAAATAAAAACTGAAAAATACTGAACCCCCCCCCCCCCCCCATCAATTGCAGCCTCACTGTGCCCATCATACGCAGCCACTTGTGCCCCATCATACGCAGCCACTTGTGCCTCATCATACGCAGCCACTTGTGCCCCATCATACGCAGCCACTTGTGCCCCATCATACGCAGCCAATTGTGCCAAACGCAGCCAGGCTCGTCCCCCCGGCTGTCACTTCACTAACCCCCCCCCCCACGGCCGGTCCAGCGGCACTTACCGCTCATGTGGCGGGGCTCTGCTCCTCTCCTGGAGTAACGGGGCTCTCCTCCTCCTCTTCTGTAGTTGCGGGAAGGGGCGGCTGCGGCTCCTGTGTCAGCTCTGCTCCTCAGGCTTCCTCCGCCGTGTCTCCTCTTCAGCCAAAGCGTTAGGCATCCAAAAGGATTGCCTAATTGCTTTAGCCAATCGGGAGACAGGTCTTACTGACCTGACTGCTGAATAGCGAATATTCATTCGCTATGCCACACAACAGGGTGGGATCGGGACGCAGTGCTCTGCGCCCCGAGCCCACCCTATTTTGAAGCCTATTAGAGCCTCTGGCTCTAATCAGGTGCTTCAACATAACCCCCCCCCCCTCCCCGCCATAGTATTTCATGTGTCCTGCCTCCTGAAAGGGGCCAGGCACATGAATAGGGAGGGTGGCAGAGGTGTCAGGGGGGGGGGCGGCTCCCGTTCGCCCACAATGCATGGGCCGCCACTGATGGGAGTGATCCGCGCACGTTTAAGAGGGGAGGGGAAGGTGCCACTAGAGAGGGAGAGATTGTAGATGTGAGGGAGCATAGGATGGGATAGAAGAAGAGGGCGACTGTAGTAGTTGTGAGGGAACAGGATCCAGGGGACAACTGGTTAGGTGGGCATCTGAGAAATACTTTGTAACCTCTTCAGTAGTAGCCAGTTCAAAAGAGGAGAGTGTTGAATGTGCTGTTAGGCAAGGTATGTTGGGTGGGGAAGATGTACGCACAGTGGAGGTGTCCTCACAAATTGTATCAATCTTGTCTTTGAAGTGATTGGCAATCTCTTGGGCAACGAGTGAGTTAGGGGGTAGAGGGGGAGGAAGCAGAGAGTTAAAGCATGATAACAGTGTATTGCAATATGGCAAAATATAGTTATAAAATTGTGGTAAAGAGAAGGAGGCATGCCACAGAGGAAAAAATGGAACAGAATATTGCATATTACATCAGGTGAAATTTTCATTATAGGAAGTACATTCTGTCATTTTCTTTATGCCAATCTACAGTTGGCGTGAATTGCATAACTAAGGATGTCATTTATTGAAGTATATGAACATAATGTTATTCCAAACGGCACAACGCAAAGTTAAATGTATACCAACAGCATCTCAAGATAAAGAGGGGGAGGGAGGGTGTGGAGTAGGGGTACAGGTAGGAAAGAAAAGCATAGGGGTTGCCCAATTTCTCCACTCATGGGACAACCTAAATCAGTTTTCTAATTAATGACAGGAGGCAGAATTGCAAGTTTAACAGCAAGAAGTGAGATCTAGTGAGTAGTCATGAAGGTCCTTCATATTTTTTATTTTATTTTTTAACAGCTTACAAGCACCTGGTGTTTTTTTTTTTAATTAGAAGGCAGAGTTTATGTTGTCATAGAAAATAAGGAAAGAGGAGCTGTAAATCTGTTGAGGGCTTTGAATATTACATTTCTCTACAATGCTTACAGAACTGAGTTTCTCAACCATTTCTCAGTCAAGGCACCCTTTAAAATTATGTAAGATCGAGGCACCCCCCATTCTAAAATAAAAAATTTAAAAACTTTACATATCGCAGCAACAGCCACACACTCAACATTAGAGGGGATTCATTTTTACACAGCAATATACCTTTGCACACTGGCACTAACTAGTATTCCAGTGTCTCCCTTCTACCCAAGTTTCTCTCCCTCATTCAGCTAACATGACCCCAGTGCTAAAAGAGAGGAGCAGGGGAGCGACAAACAAGGAAATCCATATTAATAATAACCTATGAAGTCATCAGCTGTTGGGATGCCAGCAGCTGGCCCGCATGGTGCCTGTAATGCAACATCCAGCAACAACCGGGAGACCACCTTTCGTGACACCTGGAGACCTTGGCAGCATTTCGTATACACCAATGCTTTCGTTGGGAGGTCTCGCAACCTGGCTGACCTCCTAGACTTGGACTGGATTCCCTGGGCGAGAGGCTCTGTCTATCTATCGTTCTGGGTCTGTACTTTTTCTTCTAACAAGGGACACCTGGCCCCTTACTCCCTCTCTTCCCTAACGTTCCCTCCCACACCCTTTTCCTGCTTTCTTCCCCCCCCCCCCCACACCCCATATACCTGGCTCAGCCATGGGCGTTTTATTTTTCAGATATTTGAATATCCTTTTATGCATTATCCGAGTCTCACTGTTACCTGTCTGGGTCAGGATGGCCATTGGGATGCCCAGCTTGCCGATAGATTGTTGTGTCCTATACAGTTGCACAGCTTTAAGTCTACGAGTATTCGTTCTGGGTCTCCCATGCCTCCACACCTTATATACCCCACACATTGATGATCATAAAATTATATATATATATATATATATATATATATATATATATATATATATATATATATATATATATATATATATATATATATATATATATATATATATATATATATATATATAAATAAATAAAAGGAGAGAGCTATAGATAGATACACATACATTGCAAGTTCTACCACTTAAAAAGATGAGAGGCCTGTAATTGTAATCATAGGTATACCTCAACCATGAGAGAGACAAAATGTGGAAACAAATCCAGACAGACAATCACATTGTCTGATTTGGAAATAATTTGCAAATTATGGTGGAAAATAAGTATTTTGTCAATATCAAAAGTTCATCTCAATACTTTGTTATATATCCTTTGTTGGCAATGACAGAGGTCAAACGTTTTCTGCAAGTCTTCACAAGGTTGTCACACACTGTTGCTGGTATGTTGGCCTATTCCTCCATGCAGATCTCCTCTAAAGGTCTGGTTGCAACTCAGCATTCTCTCTCCTCCAAAACACGACGAGTTGTGTTTCTACCAAACAGTTCTACTTTGTTTTCATCTGACCATATGACATTCTCCCAATCCTCTTCTGGATCATCCAAATGCTCTCTAGCAAACCTCAGACGGGCCCGGTCATGTACTGGCTTAAGCAGGGGGACACGTCTGGCACTGCAGGATCGGAGTCCCTGGCGGCGTAGTGTGTTACTGATGGTAGCCTTTGGTACCAGCTCTCTGCAGGTCATTCACTAGGTCCCCCCCCCCCCCGTGTGGTTCTGGGATTTTTGCTCACCGTTCTTGTGATTATTTTGACCCCACGGGGTGAGATCTTGCGTGGAGCCCCAGATCGAGGGAGATTATCAGTGATCTTGTATGTCTTCCATTTTCTAATAATTGCTCCCACAGTTGATTTCTTCACACCAAGCTGCTTGCCTTTTGCAGATTCAGTCTTCCCAGCCTGGTGCAGGTCTACAATTTCGTTTCTGGTGTCCTTCGACAACTCTTTGGTCTTCACCATAGTGGAGTTTGGAGTGTGACTGTTTGAGGTTGTGGACAGGTGTCTTTTATACCGATAACAAGTTCAAACAGGTGCCATTAATACAGGTAATCAGTGAAGGACAGAGGAGCCTCTTAGGCTGGGTTCACACTAGTGCGACAAACGCTCCGACATTGGGAGCTCATGATGTGTGAAAATCAATGTTTCCCTATGGGAGCCGTCCTAACTGGTCCGACACAAGTCGGTCTGACTTTGAAAATGCTCCCTGTACTTTGGTCCGACTTTGATCCTACTTCAGCCCATTGACTATCATTGAAGTCAGATCAAAGTCGGATCGCCGTCTCGCATGTCCCGACTTTGGCATGCGACTTGTGCTCAGATGATCTTGAGGGGGAACTCCGCGCCAAATTTTAAATAAAAAAACGGCATGGGCTCCCCCTCCAAGAGCATACCAGGCCCTTTGGTCTGGTATGAATTTTAAGGGGAACCCCCTACGCCAAAAAAACAGCCCCGGGGCATGATGGGACTGTGACGTAATAAGGGGCGGGGTCACCCAGTGATCACGCTCCATCCCTATATAGGTCATTGCAGACATTACAGTGGGAGAGAGCCTTGTGTCAACATCGGAAGAAGATAAGAGGGAAGAAGACGGCGGAGAAGATCGGGCCACCGCTAGCAAAAGAGCAGAAGATAGCGGAGGAGCCCGGCAGAAGATACGGGAGAAGAACCGGAGAGCGCGGAGAAGAGGCCGGAGAAGAAGGAAGAGACCCCCGAAGTCGGAAGAAGACCCCCGGAGCTGCCTAATAAATTTTAAAAACCTGCCTAGTGTATTTTTTATTGACACTTTTTTCCTAGGTGAATGGGTAGGGGTACGATGTACCCCATACTCATTCACATAGGAAGGGGGGCCGGGATCTGGGGGCCCCCTTATTAAAGGGGGCTCCCGGATTCCGATAAGCCCCCCCGCCCGCAGACCCCGACAACTAATGGCCAGGGTTGTAGGGAAGAGGCCCTTGTCCTCATCAACATGGGGACAAGGTGCTTTGGGGTGGGGGGGCCGCAGGGCACCCCCCTGCCCCGAAGCACCCCCCCCACGTTGAGGGCATGCGGCCTGGTACGGTTCAGGAGGGGGGGGCGCCTGCTCGTCCCCACCCCCTTTCCTGGCCGGCCTGCATGCTCTGATAAGGGTCTGGTATGGATTTGGGGGGGACACCACGCCAATCTTTCGGCGTAGGGGGTTCCCCTTAAAATCCATACCAAACCCAAGGGCCTGGTATGCCCCTGGAGGGGGAACCCATGCCGTTTTTTAATTTAAAATTTGGCGTGGAGTTCCCCCTCAAGATTCATACCAAACACAGTGCCTGGTATTGGCGGGGATCCAAGTCGGAACCCCGTTAATTGAAAGTCGGACACATGTCGGCTTCAAGTTGCAGGGCAAAGTCGGATCCAAAGTAGGACGGTTGTCATGTCCTACCAGTGTGAACCCAGCCTTGAAGAAGAATACAGAAGAAGAAAATACAGGTCTGTGAGAGCCAGAAATCTTGCTTGTTTGGAGGTGACCAAATACTTATTTTCCACCATAATTTGCAAATAAATTCTTACAAAAAGCAGACAGACAATGTGATTGTCTGGATTTGTTTCCACATTTTGTCTCTCATAGTTGAGGTATACCTATGATGACAATTACAGGCCTCTCTCATCTTTTTAAGTGGGAGAACTTGCACAATTTGTCGCTGACTAAATACTTTTTTGCCCCACTGTATATGTGCTAGTCACTGCTTCCTGCAGGACAATAGGTAACCATAAGAGGCCAGTGGGAGCAGTTTGAGACAGAGACAAGTGTAGCCCTTTAGCAAAAAGTCAAAATTAATATGGCAGTGCATTTGGAGGCAGAATAAAGAGGTTGTTTGGATGTGCCCTGAAAATTTTAGATATCTGTTAATGCCTCTACTGTATTGGTTTTCTATTTAAGGTTTCTTGTACAATCATCTTGGCTAGTAATAATGCTTTCTAAATGCAGTTCTCGAATGCACTGTAAACGTCATGGGGCGGCTTGTCAACAATGACATGAATAGAGGCGCTCAAGGAGCGATAAACCCAGCCAAGCGCTACATACTAGATACACTTTGGCAGGATACACAGCAAAGCAATGCAAACAGGACCATGTGAACTACACTGTCAGCTGCAATGGAGATAATCAATACAAAACATGGACAGGCATTCATGAGACTTTAACCACTTAAGGACCGAGCCTCTTTCTGAGATTTGTTGTTTACAGTTAAAAACAGCTTTTTTTGCTAGAAAATTACTTAGAACCCCCAAACATTATACATTTTTTTTCTAACACCCCCAAACATTATACATTTTTTTTCTAACACCATAGAGAATAAAATGGCGGTCTTTGCAATACTTTGTCACACCGTATTTGCACAGCGGTCTTACAAGCGCACTTTTTGGAAAAAATACACTTCTTTTAATTAAAAAATAAGACAACAGTAAAGTTAGCCCAATTTTTTTTTTATATTGTGAAAGATAATGTTACACCGTGTAAATTGATACCCAACATGTCACGCTTCAAAATTGTGCTCGCTCGTGGAATGGCGACAAACTTTTACCCTTTAAAATCTCCATAAGCGACGTTTAAAATTTTTTTACAGGTTGCATGTTTTGAGTTACAGAGGAGGTCTAGGGCTATAATTATTTTTCTCACTCTCCCGATCGCTGCGATACCTCACGTGTGGTTTGAACACCGTTTTCATATGCAGGCGCTACTCACGCATGCGATCGCTTCTGCACGCGAGCTCCGCGGGTCGGGGCGCATTTTTTTTTTATTATTTTTATTTTACCTTTTATGTTTACACTGTTCTTTCAAAAATAAAAAAAAATAAAAATGGTGTCACTTTTATTCCTATTACAAGGGATGTAAACATCCCTTGTAATAGAAAAAAAAAAAAAAGCATGACAGGACCCCTTAAATATGAGATCTGGGGTCAAAAAGACCTCAGATCTCAGATTTACACTAAAAAAAAAATAAAAAAATAAATAAATGGCCCTTTAAGATCTATGGGCGGAAGTGATGTTTTGACGTCGCTTCCGCCCTGCAATGGTATAGAGATGGGTGGAGGCCATCTTCCCCTCACTCGTCTCCATACCGAGGAAGGACAAGCATCCAATCGCCTCCGCCGCTACTGAAGGCTCCGGTAAGCAGCGGAGGGCACCGGAGCACGGGGGGGGGGGGGCTCCTCTCCCGCCACCGATAAAAGTGATCTTGCGGCGAATCCAGACCGCCCGCCGAAGTAGAGGATACCAGGGTTATGGCAGCTAGCTGCTGCCATAACACAGATATCCTTCTTCAAAGTTAGGACGTATATCGGCGTGCAGCGGTCCGGAAGTGGTTAAAAATGAAGATGAATGACTGTTCTTGGTGGATGTGTAAACCTAGTCTTAGAGAATAAAATGATTCACTTTAAAGTCTGAAGATACAGCAATGTATTTATTGCCACCGATATACAGTATGTATAAAATATAAAAAAGTTTATAGCATATCTAAATCCAAAAACAAATATACATTTTATATAACGCAGCTTACCAGTCGTAAGATGGGGTGGTTGCATTAGTTTTCTTTTTCCGGGCTTCTTACCTTTATTTTCAAATGGTAATCCTGATTAACGCAGCCCAAAGACGATGCAAATTTCTTTCCTGCAACCACGGGTTGCGAGAGAAGACAGTGATTATTGCTGGTGGCTATAGAAGGCACTTGCGATAATCGGATCAACTTGGTACATTCAACCTGCCCATTAATGGTTTGAATCTCAAACCTTCTGAACTGGCCAAGATTCGAAATGGGTATGGCTGGCCTAACACACTTCCTGACGCTTCACATCTACACTTTTTCTCCTCTGTATCTATGAGGGCAGCCATAATTGTCTGAAAGGCTGGAGTTCAAGCATGCCTGCCTTTGTTCATAAGATTAATGGGCCTGGTAGTTTATAGAATAGAGAGATAAGGATGCTCTTTTAAAATCACAGGAAGCAACAAGGACACTGCATTTCTGGTAAAATCAACAGATATTTTCTGTACATGTTGAAAATATTCTTAGCCTGAAAAGTGAAAATGAATGCAATCACCACATCTAAGGACTGGTAAACTGTGATATATAAATTGTTTTGTTTCTTTTGTTTAGATACACTTTAATTTTCAAAAAATATGGCACTTCCAAGATGTCCTTTTATAATTTTTTACACTTCTCATTGGCAATATATTTTGTGGTGTTTACCCAATTCAACTGCACAAGATCCTCACTACTTGAATTCCTAAATAAGAGCCTTCAGTAAAAGTAAATCTGTTGTGAAAATTAAAAAACACACACACCCAACCTATGCTAGGCACCCTCCAGTCACAGTGCATAAACTTATTTTTAATGCCACCTCTCAGCCCCTTTATCGCTGCTGTGGTTTATTCAAAATCCAAGTACCAAAGGGCATTAGGGGCCTGTGCTATGGCTCCTACAATGCAGCGCTCGGGGCCTGATGAGTGGACAATTACTAGTCCCCTGCATAATCACACAAGGGCCAGGGGGCATAACACCGTGTGCGCAACTATTACCAATACTTGTTTGTTTTAACCAACATTTCATATTCCTGATAGGTGTCTGCTGTACCATGTACTTTTAAGAAAAAGTACCCCGTTCTCTTTGTATTGCATTCCTTTGTGTAAGATCCCTGGTTCCTGACAGTCCCTCTACTTTCCTATCAAAAGCTGACCACACTAAGCAGGGGAACACACCATGGTCAGTTCTCAAGCTACGCTGGAACTCAGCCTGGTGTGCTGCTGTTTCTCCTCTAGTTCTTATGCAGCTGGGAACGAACGAACGAACGAACAATGTTTTTCTTTATATCTAGACACAAATGTTTTGCCTTTCATTTCAATTTTAACTGAATGGGTTGTTTTACAAGGTGATAGTTTACAATCACTTTAACATTGTGATCAACTGTCAGGGACATTTTGCATGTGGCAGCAGGTATTGAAGTGGTGGGTATTTAAAGTAGTTCTAAAGTCAAAATGTTTTTTTTTTTTTTTTTACCTTAATGTATTCTAGGCATTAAGGTAAAAAAAAAAAGAAAAAAAAAGAAAGAAGGCCACTACCCGTCCTACCCTGTTTCCCCTAAAATAAGACCTAGCGTGATTGTCGGTGATGGCTGCAATATAAGCCCTACCCTCCAAATAAGCCCTACCCTGTTTCCCCGAAAATAAGCCCTACCCTGAAAATAAGACCTACAAGGACTTTAAAGTAGGGCTTATTTGGGGGGTAGGGCTTATATTGAAGCCATCGCCGACAATCACGCTAGGTCTTATTTTAGGGGAAACAGGGTAGTACCACACCCCTAAACACTTACCTGGTTCCTCTTACCAATCCAGAGCTGTCCCGTCTACATCACTGCTCCTCCACTTCCTGGTCTCAAAAGGTAAGCCAAGCGATTGGCTCCTGATGCTGTCAGTCAAACTCCTGTGAGGAGGGAGGGGATTACAAGCGTTGTGTGTGTCTATGGACACACAGAGCCTAGATTGGGAACTTGCCCACACGGGTGCCCCCTTAGCACATGGCTTGCTGAGGGCGCACCCACAGGAAGGAGAAGCGGACAGCGCCAGTGGAGCACGCCAAAAGAGGAGGTAGGGATCATTGTACAGCGCCGCAGGAAAGTATAACAGGTTTTTATTTTAAAGCAAAAAAAAAAAAAAAAAAAGTATACTTTTAGTATCACTTTAAGGTAAGTTAGACACTGAAGGGTATCTTTTATGACAGGTTTGCTTTAACTGAAGAGTTTTCACCTCAACTCCAGGCACAAGAAAGAAAACACCCTTGCAGTTGACCCCCCCCCCTCCCCCCCCATACACACACACACACACACACACACACACACACACACACACACACACCCTCAATCTGTGCGATTGGTTCCCCTGCAGACTCCTCTCTATTGTGCTCCCTGCAGCAGTCATAAGACTAATAGTCCAATATTGTACGTGAAGACACAAAAGGAACCGCCCACAGCCCAGAACATCAGAAAATAGGATAGTACCAAATCATCTCAAAGTGAAGAGGGTAAGGCAGCAAATACAGCCTCTTTCTCTACAGCATACAGCTAATGAGCATGTAACCCTTGCAGTGCAGGGGGGGGCACTTCAAGGGTATGTTTTTTTTCGAAGTGGGATCAATACCTGGGCAAAGAGTAAAAAAAACTTTAATGGCATTAAACTCTTCTCCAATAACAACTGTAGCTCAAAAGCACCAGAGGCAAACTCACCCTAGAATCCATGAGGGCAGATGTATACCTGGTTGACAGAAGAGCCCAATCACACATTTTTGCAAACCATTAAGCAGGGATTTAAGGAAACAAGTAAGCTCTTCAGCTAGCTGCATCATCTCTCCATAGGTGTAGAATGTAGGAGGCTCATCGTATGTTTGGAAACATACCGCTTTCCTGTTCTTATAAACAGCAGCCGCCGTTATCACCATCTTATGCAACGCACCTTCCATTTGAATATCAGAGGTGAAGAACCTAGTAAAAAGGAAAAAGATACAGGATTTGTTATTGATACTGGAAAACCAACGCTTACACTGTATGTTCAGATTGAGGACAAAAATTAAGTCAGAAGACGCAACGCAGACTTAAAGTGAGAACAAGTTTTGGAGGAGTGAGGATATGTGTATTAGTCTGTCATTGGCGGAGGCGTCCACACTCTGAGTGATGACACCGGTATAGAGTGCTTTAACTGCGCACATGTGGAGTAGACATGAATGTGTTTTCAGTAAGTTTTACTTTTTCTTGTTTAATATGTTTTATTGGATGACATGAGTATACAGGAATCCTTCTGCAAACAGAAGATAATGCAAGGGCTAAATTTATGACATTACAGCCTACACTGAGGTCAGGAGTGGGAATACGTCACAAAACAGCTTACACTCTAAAAAACGGTGAAGGGGAGGGCATGGCTTGCCGCATGGAGCAGTGAGACGTGCTTTCTCATAGCTACCGGGTCCCTAAGCTCCACGGACTACTTTTCTCCAGGAAACTCCCCCGAAACACCGCACATGGGGAAGGAGAAGCTCAAGGCACCAAAGGGCACCAGCGGGAACCCACAAGGAGGTGATTTGGAGGACTATTTTGCCAGATCTCAGGCCACCACACATCGCTGTTTGGAATTCAAGATGGAGCTGGCACCGCCATCCCCAGACTGCTCTGACTCGGCCCTGCATACACAGGTGAGCTCACACAGCCGTCTCCCACTCCCTGAGAACCCAGACTTCCCATCCAGGCTTACCAGAAGCCGCTCCAATGCCTGTGTCTGCGTCCACAGGATTGAAAAGAGTACAAAGAAAGAAATCTCTGACCTTAAAAAAGGACATAGGAGCCCGCTTTGAGGACATAGAAAGCACCACAGATAGCCTCAGCAACACTATGCAGGCTCATGACAAAATCCTTAACACTCACACAGTCATGCTACAGCAGCTTTCCTACTAACAAGACGACATTGAAAATCGCAATCGTCGCAATAACATGGACATACGCGGGATCCCTGAGATGGTAGACCCCAAAAATCTGCCCGCGGCCGTGACGGCTATCTTTAATCAATTACTAAAATGCCCCAAAGATGACCCATTGAACTGGACCGTGTGCACAGGACCTGAGGTCCCCAGACCCCTGACCCCTCCTTTGTGCGAGACACACTGTGCCGGGTCCACTTTTATAGGATCAAGGAGAACATCACGAGAGCTGACAGCTCACAGAACACGATCCACTTCAACGACACCCCTGTGATGCTTCTCCCAGACCTTTCACGTCAGACACTGGCAATGAGGAAAGCACTGAAACCACTTACACAGCTCTTACAATCCAACCAGATTAAATATCAATGGCGATTCCCCTTCCACCTCCGGGTACACCACAACGGTAAAACTGCCATCTTTCGCACTATGGGTGACTTGCCTTCATCCCTCAGCACGCTGGAGCTCCCACAAGTCTCTCTTTCGGATTGGCCATTCACACCGACCACCCCTGGTTTACCCTTTACCCCACATTGGCAGAAGCAAGGCCACAAACGCAACCCCAGACCTATGTCTCAACAGGACCCCAATGATTGAACCCAGCCTGGACAATCATCCTGATTATTTTTCCTTTGCAGGGACTACCCCTGTGACAATCCAGGGCATATGTAGGCTCAATCCCCCTGAAGTCTGCCTCCCCAGCATGTTACTACTACTCTGCTTCTTGCTGATTGTTTTTGACCTTCTCATTTTTTTTTTTCTCTCCTCAAAGTACATTCGTCCTATGACCTGTACTGTTATTCGTGTTACATTCATGTTAGTCTCACTCTTTCTTTCCAGGTTGCTCTAGCTAATCTACCCCTCATATGTGCCTCCTTATGTATACTGTCTTTCTAACACCTCAATGAACATGTTTATGTTACGATGCTGCTTCCCACAATTACCTACTACACTATGCTTACCCTCAGTTCAATCACATACTCCCCAATGTACAGAGTTTCCACTAACCTAATAACCTTTACCATGCCTTAACATTACAGTATTGTATTGTCTAATTACTGGTTTTGAATATTGTTTGATACCTGTGGAGCTGGGGACCAGGGGGCTGCTCTGCCCTGCGAGTTTTCACCGCACCCCCCCTTTAACTGCTTGCTGACTGCCGCCTGTATAATTTACGTCAACAGAATGGCACGGCTGCCAAATGGGTGTACCTGTGCCTGTCCTACGAGCTCCGCGAGTAGGATTGAGGGTCCCGCAGGTCCCGTGGATACCCGCAATCGTCTCACGGAGAGGAAGAATGGGGAAATGCTAATGTAAACAAGCATTTCCCCGTTCTGTCTAGTGACACAGTCACTGATCACAGCTTCCTGTAATCGGTAGCAGTGATCAGTGATGTGTCACACGTAGCCCCTCCCCCCCAGTTAGAATCACTCCCTAGGACACACTTAACCCCTACACTGCCACCTAGTGGTTAACCCCTTCACTGCCAGTCACATTTACACAGTAATCAATCCATTTTTAATTGCACTGATTGCTGTATAAATGTGAATGGTCCCAAAATTGTCCGATGAGTCTGCCATAATGTCGCAGTCATGAAAAAAAAAAAAAAAAAAAACGCTGATCGCCGCCATTACCAGTAGAGCTGCACAATTAATCGTTAAAAGATCACGATCTTGATTCACCCCCTCTGACGATCTATGTTGTGGAGTGTCTCAATCCTTTCATGTTACAAGTATAGAGTTCTCTGCTTACTCTGGCAGTCTGCCAAACCGGGCATTCTGCCAAGATTTTAACAACATTGTAAGGCCCCTTTCACACGGGCACCATCAGTTTAGCCACGTTAAAAACGTATCAGTTCTTATCCGTTGCTTCATCCGTCTTCTGTTCCGTTAATCTCCGTTTTCATCCGTCTTCCGTTCCATTAATATCCATTTTCATCCGTTTTCATCAGTTTCTGTGCCTTTAAGGAAATTACCCAGAAAGCATTGCTCCTCCCAACCTACATTGCCATGCATGAACAATTTGCCGACTACTTTCTATCTCCATCAGGAGAAGATCCATGGCGGTACCTATATATATATATATATATATATATATATATATATATATATATATATATATATATATATATATATATATATATATATATATATATATATATATATATATATATATATATATATATTGCAGTGCAAATTTAAATGTATTAATTTGGTTATTTCATTGTGTTTTGATAGCATAAAAAGACACAAAAGCACATGATATGTTCAAAACCGTTTTGGTTTTATTATTCTGAATAACTCTTTTAAAATAAAAGGTTTTTTCACTGTTTTTTCATTTGTCAAAGTATGAACTTTGAATTATTTCTTCAAAACGGATCTAAATTGATCAGATGTTGACGGACATTGTCAGTTAATATCCGTTTTGACGGATCTGGACGTAGCCTTGTACGTTAAAAAAAACGGATAAAAATGGAAGCGGAGGTTAACGGATGGTCATCCGTTTGCCCATAGCAATGCATTGCCGTCTGTCGACGGATGGAAGAAAAATGGATAGACGGTCCGTCCGTGTGAAAGGTGCCTTACTCTTCCGACTTAGATCAAAGGGATGAAACTTGTGTGAATATGCAGGAAGTTTAACCACTTAAAGTCTAAACCTTTTTCTGACACTTGTTTCTTACAGTTAAAGTCAGATTTTTTTTGCTAGAAAATTACTTGGAACCCCCAAACATTATATATATTTTTTTAGCAGAGACCCTAGAGAATAAAATGGGGATTGTTGCAATATTTTATGTCACACTGTATTTGCACAGTGGTCTTTCAAACGCAATTTTTTGGGAAAAGTACACTTCAATGAATACAAAAAACAGTAAAGTTAGCCCAATTATTTAGTTTAATGTGAAAGATGATGTTACACCGTGAGAATCGTGACAGAATCGTGATCTATCTTCTAAGCAAAAAAAAAAAAATTGCGATTCTCATTTTAGCCAGAATCGTGCAGCTCTAATTACTAGTAAAAAAAAATATATTAATAAAAATGCCATAAAACTATCCCCTATTTTGTAGACGCTATAACTTTTGGGCAAACCAATCAATATACGCTTATTGGGATTTTTTTTTTTACCAAAAATATGTAGAAGAATACGTATCGGCCTAAACTGAGGGTAAAAAAATGTTTTTTATATATTTTTTGGGGATATTTATTATAGCAAAAAGTTTAAAAAAAAAGTGTTTTTTTTTTCAAAATTGTTGCTCTTTTTTTGTTTATAGCGCAAAAAAACCCTGTTAGACTTACCGGTAACGGTATTTCCAGGAACCTTCCAGGACAGCTACTTGAGAGATGATCGGCTCCGCCCTCTACAGGAAACACATATCAGATAGAATTTAAAAGGCCCCTCCCTTTCCTCTGACCCTCAGTTGTTTAGAAGATCAAGTAACCTCCACCGAAGGTGCACTCGGCAGAGGAAAAAAATAGAAAGCATAAAAACACACCACCACCAGGAAAACATAGTTGACCAGTGAAAAAATAGAATAGGGTGGGAATATAGACGCTGTCCTGGAAGGTTCCTGGAAATACCGTTACGTCTAACGGAGGTTTTCCCCCCTCACCTTCCAGGACAGCTACTTGAGAGGATAAGCAAGATATTATACCTTAGGGAGGGACGACAGCCTGAAGCACTTTTCTACCAAAGGAAAGGTCCTGGCTGGAAAGCATCTGAACTCTATAATGCTTGACAAATGCATGAGAGGAGGGCCAGACGGCAGTTTTAGAGATATCTTCCCATGAAGCTCCCGCTCTTTCTGCCCACGATGTGGCCATGGATCTCGTTGAATGGGCCCTAATTCTAGAAGGAGGGGTGCGACCTGGCGCTTTATATGCCTCACAGATAGCTCCCCTAATCCACCTAGCAATAGAACTTTTAGATGCTTTGGACCCATTCTTGGGGCCACTGAACAAAACTAACAGTTGGGAGGAACTCCTAAACCCACTGGTCTTTTCTAGATAAAGTAGAAGACATCTCTTTACGTCTAAAAGACCAAACCTTTCCTCTTCTGCATTTTTGGGAGAGGTGCAGAAACTAGGGAGGACTACCTCCTGGGACCTATGAAAGTTGGAAGAAACTTTGGGTAGATAGAGTGGATCGGGTTTAATCACCACCCTATCCTTTAAAATTCTCAGGAAGGGATCTTTACAGGAAAGGGACTCTAGATCAGAAATCCTTCGTCCTGACGTAATAGCCAAAAGGAAGGACTACTTCAAAGAAATCATTTTCAGGGAAGCCTCATGCAAAGGCTCAAAAGGAGCCCTTGTTAGTGAATTTAATACCAACGACAGATCCCAGGGAGGAACATGTTTGAGGATCCTGGGAGTATGCCTAGCTCTGGCTAAAAGGAACCTCCTGACTAAGGGATCTACCGCTAGTCTTCTCTCTGAAAATAAGGATAGGGCAGCAACCTGGACCCTAAGGGTGTTGACAGAGAGCCCCTTTTCAACTCCCTCCTGCAGAAAATCTAAAATGCAGGGAGTGGAAAAAGAATCTAAACCAAATTTCCTTTGCCAGGAAATAAAAGTTTTCCAAACTTTCCCATAGATTCTTCTTGTGACCAGTTTACGGCTGTCCAGGACAGTATGAATAACCCTCTCTGAACATCCACTTAACTGTAGGATGCGCCGCTCAGCCTCCAGGCCGTCAAATGGAAGGTCTGAGGGTTTGGATGCAATACTGGTCCCTGATGGAGTAGATCCTTCCGAACTGGAAGGGGCCAGGGAAGATACACAGATAGGGCCTTCAGGAGAGGAGAACCAACTCCTTCTGGGCCACCAGGGGGCAATCAGAACGACTTCTGCTCTGTCCTGAATAATCTTCCGAACCACTAGGGGCAAAAGGGGAAAAGGAGGGAAGGCATAGGCCAGGCTGAAGTCCCAAGCGAAGGACAGTGGATCCGTCCCCAAGGACTTGGTTTCTCTCTCCAGGGAGAAGAACGCCGGTAGTTTCTTGTTGAGACTGGAGGCAAAAAGATCCACTTTGGGGAGACCCCATCTTAGCACCACCTCCTGGAATGTGCCTTGATGCAGTTCCCAACCGCTGGAACTGATGCTCACCCTGCTCAGAAAGTCCGCCAGCACATTTTCTGACCCCTTGATGTGAACTGCCCTTACTGAAGAGACATAGATCTCTGCCCAGGACAGAATCTGCTGCGTTAATGACAGAAGTGATTCAGAGCGAGTGCCCCATTGTTTGTTCAAGTACGCCACTGTTGTGGCATTGTCTGAAAATATTAAAAGGTCCTTTGAATAGACCCTCTCTCCCAGAGACATAAGTGCTTTCCTCACAGCCAGAAGTTCTCTAAAATTCGAGGAGCGACCTGCTTCCTCTGGCAACCAGGCTCCTTGAGCCCGCCAATCCTGTGAGTGAGCACCCCAACCCCACAGACTGGAGTCTGTGGTAATTTTGACAATGTTGGGTAATTGGGCAATGTTGTGCCCAATCCTTCCCCCTCTGCAGATGTTCTCGCTGCTCCCACCAGGCGAGATCTAGAGAATTCCCTTCTGGTAGTTTTACCAGCTGATTCAGAGAATTTTTCCTGCGATCCCAATGGAGCAAAAGAAAGGCCTGAAGGGGTCTGGAGTGCTATTGAGCCCAAGGCACCCCTGGAATGGCTGCAGTCATAAGTCCCAGCAATTGCATGATTCGCCGAAGGGAGGTCTGAGGGAGCAGTTTGAAGGCCTGCACAGAGAGAAGAATTTTCACAATTTTCTCTTTGGGGAGAAAAATCTTTAGGGCAACAGAGTCTATTAGATAACCCAGGAAAAGTATGCTCTGTGAGGGTACTAGGCAAGATTTCTGTTGGTTGACCTTCCATCCTAATTTTTGAAAGGTCCGCAAAACCAACTGTAGGTCCTGAATAAGGGACTCCTTGCCCTGAGAAAAAAAAAAAAAAATCGTCTAGATATGAGACGATTGATACACCTTGAATCCGAAAAAAGGCCATGACTTCGGCCATGATTTTTGTGAAAATCCTTGGTGCTGCCGAGAGACCAAAAGGAAGGGCATTGAACTGCCAATGAGACGGCTCGTTTCCCACGAGCACTGCAAACCTTCGGTGGTTCTGGCAGATTGGTACATGAAGATAAGCGTCCTGAAGGTCCAGGGTCACCATAAGGACCTCTGGTAACAACAGATTTCTTACTGAATAAATGTTCTCCATGCGGAAACGTCTGTAAACTATGTATTGGTTCAGGACGCCTAAATTTATGACCATACGAAAGCCGCCGGAAGCTTTCTTGACCAGAAAGACGTGAGAATAAAATCCCCGGAACTTCTGATCTACTGGGACAGGAGAAATAACTCCCTCTGTTTCCCACACAGAGATCAAATTCAACATGGCTTGCCGTCTCTCTTGGTCTCTCGGCAGGTGGGTAAGAAAAAACCTCTGGAGGGGGAGATTTTTGAACTCCAATCAGTAACCCTTTAACAGAGTTTGAAGGATGAAGGAATTGGTGGAAATTTCTGCCCATTCCTTGATGAAATGGCAAAATCTTCCCCCTACCCCTAACCTGGCATCACTGGGTATTCTTGGAAGGGGCTGAAGGAGCAAAGGGAGTTCCCCCTTTGAGCTTGTCTTTGTTAAAGGACCATTTCTTTTTAGCCTGTTGCCTGTTGGCTTTAAAATGAGTCTTATTTTGGAAGCCACGAAAAGGCCTCTTATTCTGGGGCTTATTCCTTTGGGAAGAAGGGAATCGTTTACCTTTCTCAGAGGAACGAGATAAGACTTCTTCTAAGGAAGAACCAAACAACAGTTTGCCTTCGAAAGGGATGCCAAAGAGCTTATTCTTGGAGGTAAGGTCACCTTCCCAAGATTTAAGCCAGATAGCTCGCCTAGCTGAATTAATGAGAGCAGAAGCCCTAGCTGCGGATTTCATTGAATCTGCTGCTGCATCAGCTAGGAAGGCGACTGACTTGGCAATGAGTGGGAGGGATTCTCTAATCTCTTCCTTGGGGGTGTCAGATGCCAGAAGATCATCTAGACGCTGTACCCATACATCTAAATTTCTGGCCACACAGGTAGATGCAACTGCTGGGCCTAAAGAAACAGCTGAAGCATCCCAGGCCTTATGCAGCAATGAGTCAGCCTTCCTATCCATTTGATCCTTAAGGACCCCAGAATCCTCAAAAGAAAGATCTGTTCTTTTGGACACCTGCAACATAGGGGCATCTAATCTAGGACACTTAAAGAAAACCTCCTCAAAGTTAGGCTGAAAAGGAAATCTTCTTTTGTGTCCTCTGGATTGGAACAACCTTTTTTTCAGGTTCTTTCCATTCAGATAGAATCATGTCTCTAAGAGACTGATGTACCGGAAAGGTTCTAGATTTCCGTCCCTGAAGGCCCCTATATATTTTATCCTGCACAGATTGAGCATGCTGTGGTATCTCAATCTGCTCTGAGGTATAAATTGCTTTTAATAGTTCATCAATATCCTCCACTGGAAAAAGATACTTAGATGAGCTACCTGTATCTTCCTCTGATGCAGACTTTTCATCAGATGAAGAGACTGAATTCTCACCTTCCTCCAGATCAGAGGTATTGCGTGAACTAATAGTCTCAGATACTAATAAGGGAAGGGACCTGGCAGACGTTGAAGGATCTTGAGCTATGGGTCTAGAGGAGGAAGGGCCTATACTAGCAACCCTGTCATTCAGTGACCAAAAAGAATCCACTACCTCCTTCATAGAAGTCATTAACGCCTTAAAGGAGGGAGACTCTGAACTAGCTCTGGGTGGGATACAATCCTCACAAAATAGCTTTTTGTAACTATCAGAGAGCCTGGCTCTACAGTTCCCACATTTCTTCTTCACCGGTTTGGCCTAGAAGAGAGCAGAAACAAGGGCCATGAAAAAAGGATCCATACAAAAAGAAGTCCCTTGCTGCAGCTATCCGCAGACCAGGGCTTACCTTGGGGGCAGTATGGGACCCGGATGCTGCCGCTGGTTCAATACGAGCGGATGTTCCATCCTCAGACCTGTCCTCAAGCTCCATGAAGTAAGCGGAGAACGGTCGCCGAGAAGACTGCTGCTGTACCGCAAAAACTGCACCTAGAATGGCGTTTTTAGCAGGCCATCCCCCTGCAGCATGTCCTCAGTGTCTCCACACCATGCTCCTTATGAGAACTCGGCGTCCGGAAGTGCGTCATGTGACTTCCGGTTCCGGCGCCATCTTGCTGCATCACCGGAAGTCCTCCTGACGCCATCTTGGTACAACGGAATGAAGCATTTGGGAGGACACATTTCCACACAGCAGCGCTGGGGAAAGAAGGGAGTTTGCCAGCATTTTTAAAGGCAAGTAACCCTTAGAAATAGGGAACCCTTCTGGTACAGACCATCATCCAGGACTTAGCCACAACCAGTACTAGAAGAAACCAGAGAAGGGGGGTCCACCAACCACAGTTACCAGACCATAGGAAAACAAAAAATGTGTCGGTGCTCCTGGAGGGACTGGAAACACAAAACAACTGAGGGTCAGAGGAAAGGGAGGGGCCTTTTAAATTCTGATTTGTGTTTCCTGTAGAGGGCGGAGCCGATCATCTCTCAAGGAAGGTGAGGGGGAAAAATAAAAAACCGCAGACGTGATCAAATACCACCAAAAGAAAGCTCTGTTTGTGGGAAACAAAAAGGATGTCAGTTTTGTTTGGGAGCCACGTCGCACGACTGCGCAATTGTCAGTTAAAGCAACGCAGTGCCGAATCGCAAAAAGTGCTCTGGTCTTTGGCCAGCCAAATGGTCCGGGGCTGAAGTGGTTAAGGTTTTTTTTTTTTTTCTCAGTACCATCATGGGCATTGTATACTACTGTATATCACATGTAAGGTTTTTTTTTTTATCCCTTACTTGTAATCCTTTGGAGCCACCTAGTGGCCTTTTTTGTTACCGTTGATTTTTCCCTACATTTGACCTGTTGGTCCCCTTTCCCATTGTTCCCAAGTGAATTCACTCAATTGCTCCCACCTACAATTTTTGGATCTGGAGACGCTGACTGTGACCGAGATAAATGTTTTTATATTTTTAAGGGCCCCTTGACTTACGTCACTCTCCTCTCATCTCATCTCCTTTTTGTTTGCTTTCTTTTCTCTCCTTCCCTCTCTCCTCCTTCTCTCTCTCTTTGCCTCCCTTGGCCCGCTTTCCCTGCCAAGAGCTGCTGACCCATGATACGCCTGACTTGCTTACTGCCCCCCCCCCCCCCCCCCGTGCTGATCTGAGTACCTTGTGGCGACTGACTGCCCGATCACTTCAGCATCTTTTAATTGCAGGGGGGGTTTAACGTTCCGGAGAAGCTGAGCCAGATCCTTTACCAATTTCACAAAATGCGCTCCAATATACTACTATTGAAGGAAACGTATTATCGCACGGGCTCCATACCCGCCCTGCGCAACAGATATTATCAGCAATGGTATCATAGTACTAACCCCCATACAAAATCTAAAGGGGTCTCCATCGCTTTCCATAAATCTTAACCCTGAGGTCCTAGACTCCCTTATTGACATGGCTGGTCGCTTCATCTTTCTCAAACTGAAACTAAACAATTTTCTCTTCACAGTGGCCAACATAAACGTTCCTAATGTGGACCAGGCTCGGTTACTCTCCTCCGTTTTCACCAGACTATCATCCTTTGGGGGCCCCTGCTTTATCATCGGTGAAGATCTCAACATCGCCCTGTCCCCGGCCTGCAGATACATCCTCGGGCAAGTCCTCTGTTTCTTTCTCTACACTGACACGCATCAAATTCCTACTACACTCCTCCCATCTAGTGGATGTTTGGCGTGTCCAGCATCCCACAGAGAGTGATTACAGCTATTATTCCGCAGCACACAACTCCTACAGCAGACTCAACCACTTTTTGATCTCACAATCTTTGCTAGATACCCCTCTCCAAGCATCTATCAGCCACCTACTCTGGTCTGATCACGCCCCAGTCTATTTGACCCTGGCGCGTTCCCCAACAACCCGTAGGGGCACACACTGGAGGCTCAATGACAATTTGCTACGAGACTCATTCTGTGTAGCTAACATCTCCAAAACCATTCGGAACTTTATGTCCAATCACTCCTCAGACACTACCTCTCCCCTCAATCAATGGGAAGCCCTAAAATGCATGGTGTGGGGTGTGCTCATACAGCACGGCTCCTGCCTCAAAAGAATCAGAGCTGACGATATCCGTCGCCTCCTTTCCACTATTGCAAACCTCTCCACAAGCGAGACTTGGACCCTACCATTTTCGTTCAATTATCTAATGCCCGCTGAGATCTACTTCAACTCTTAGATTCGCACTCCTCGATAGCGCTCCCTGTCTCGAGAAATCTCCACTACTTCCAAGCTAACAAATGTGGTAAACACTTGGCACGGACCCTCCACCCTAGACCACCCCGATGCTCCATCCCTTTTATCATCCAACCCAATTAAGATAAGACGTTCATTACGAAAGGCATCTCCTCTTACTTTAGACAATACTACTCCCAACTCTACAACTTATCACCTAAAGCCCTGAACACCCAGACCACCTCCTCTAGCGACAACATGCGAGACTACATTATGGAAACGGCGTTGCCCACGATTGATACACTAGAATCTTTGGAGCTCAACAAATCCTTGGTCACGTCCGAATTCTTGGACGCCATCAAGGACCTGAAGATAGGCAAATGCCCTGGACCAGATGGGTCCAAACCTTTGCCCCTCAAATAGCACCACTTATTACCAAAGCTTTTAAAGCCATAGATGACTCCCACCTGCCCGCTAAAGGATATCTATCTGCTAATATCTCTATAATACAGAAGCCGGGCAAAGACCTATCCCAATGCAGCACACCATGGTGTAAGGTGGCAAGTCATCATCTATAAGAGCTTGTAGGAGGGCGTATAGCATTGAGAGAAGGTGTCATCTATAGATTTGTCATCTATAGATCCTCATGCAAAAATCTATCCTTTCCAGGTAGTAAATAGGGTACAAATATAAATCTCAGACGGGCATTGGTCCCATGCTGCATCTGTCCCCACTGCCTCTACACCGAAGACTGAGTGATCAAGGACCAGAGATCGCTCAGTTTTTGGGTGTAATATGTAACAGCACTAAAGGTGACCTTTATCCAAAAAGTATCCTTTAAGCCTTGTACATCACACACCTTGCATGTTTTGCCCTATAACATACTTTTAAATTCCTCTGAAAAAAATAACTGGATGACATTTGCTAAAAATGGTTTATCCTAAATAACTGGCATGCTTTTTTCCTCATAAAATACTATTTTTAACATTTTTTCTTTTTGATGCTGATCTCCTTCAGCCACTTCATGTGTACCTTTTCTCACCACTATCACTGATAAGTGAATTGCGCATGTGCAGTTTAAATTTTGAGAGTCTTCTTTCCCGGGTGCCGTACACCGTGTGTATACAGTAGACATCTGCCACTAGTGTAGTGATGGAGAACCTTGGCACCCCAGATGTTCTGAAAGTACATTTCCCATGATGCTCAACTACACTTTAGAGTGCATGAGCATCATGGGAAATGTAGTTCCAAAACATCTGGGGTGCCAAGGTTTGCCATCACTGCACTAGTGAATCTTTGTGATGCCGGGGTGGGTGCCTTCTATGCACACACTGTGCACGACAGCCAGGAAAGTAGATTCCAAAGTTAAGCTGCACACGTGCTATGCACTTATCAGTAGTAAGGATGAGCACCGGCGTGTTCGCATGCTGCACATGCCGAGCCCGCCAGGAAGTCGGCACGGCGCATCGCTAATCACAAGCACTGAGACATTTCCGATGTGCGGCTGCAGAGATCGGGAAATGTCTCACTGCCTGTGATTAGCACTGCGCCGTGCCGACTTCCTGGCGGGCTCGGCACGTGCAGCATGCGAACATGCCGGAGCTCATCCTTAATTAGTAGGGATGGGCTCAGGTTTGTTTGGATCCTAGTGCCAACCCACCTAAGCAATCCCACCGGGAAGCCATTACTGCACACCGCCAGTCATAGGCAGTGAGGCATTTCCCTGCCTGCAGCTGCACATACACATGCCCCGACTAGGCTGCTCATGATTGGCAGTGAGCAATGACGGCTTCCTGGCGGGATTGCTCAGGTGGGTTTGGACTAGGATCTGAACACGCCTGAGCCCAAATTTTAAGAGATAGTGGTGGGAAAAGGTGGAGCTGGGATTCCATATATTGTGGGATGAAAAGGTGAAAACACCAGAAATTAAAGGTTAACACGGGGGAGGATTTATAGCTGCTGTTCTCTAGCGATAATCTGTAACATACTCCAGCACCCCTGATTTCCCCCTCCCTGTGACAGCAGAGCTTCTTCTCCCCACACCCACTGCCACACATAAAAAAAAAGCGTGTCTGTGTGGGGGCTCCACCCGCATCATTCATTCACAGGAATCTGCCACCGCAGCTCATGGACTTGTAGTTTCAATGGGCTGCTGATGATCTTCCTTGTAGTCCACTGACATGTCCTCCAGCTTTCAAACAGAAAGCCTGTACAGAGGTACAGGCAGAAAGTCGGAGGACATGCCTGCAGGAGCCCACCATCCACTGATCGCAGGCGCAACGTTCTGCAGGCTCCAGTGCAAGAAAGAATAAATGCTAATATTTTTGCAGGGGGAAAAAAGTGCATTTACTTTTTTTTTTTTTTTTTTTGCAGAAAGGTGAACTTATCCTTCTAAATACAACAGATAGAGTTTACAAACTGCAAGCAGACACTCCTAGATGTTTGATCCTTTTTATATTACCTTCTCTGCAAGAGGCATTCCATTATAGTTCAACACTTATCAGGCCTGGCTGGCACCTCGCTCCATCCATCAGTCACAACACTTCCCATGCCTCTCGGTAGTAGCACAAACATGCCGCATGCGCAGTCGCTTCACATCCTGCCTTTGACACGCATAGAGACCGGAAACGATCCCTCTCTGCAGAACGCTGCTTTGCTTCTATGGTAACTGAGTGTATCTACCAATCGCCGTGCGCGCGTATTGATTATGTCGGGGCCAGAGCGGAAGCTGTACCCACATTGTCACTGTGCATTGCACCCTAAGCTGATATTTCACCAGCAATGTGTGACATGTATTTCCAAAGCACGACGCACGCGGCACACAGCGCGAGAAATCTACGTTCAATTCCTGCACACAATAAAGTAGTAACAATACCTTTTCTGGTCCTCAAGTTCACTCAGCAATACGAGTTATACAACCTCCACATAACCTCTTCACTTCCCTGTGTCTCGATAGGAGCCAAGCCTCGCTCTGAAATCCTGCCCCAGCCTACATGATTGCTGCACTTCCTCGTTCCCCTACAGTACCAAGCCTCATTCTGAGATCCAATCCAAGTTGACCAAGACCACCGATCTTTGTAAATTAGCATAGCTCCCAACTGTCCCTGATTTGGAACAAACTCCCTCTGTCCCTCTTTGTCCCTCTTCATTTGTCCCTTATTTTTGTCTGATCTATATAGGTGTATATAAAATGCTCTACTTATCTATCATCAGTGTTTCCCAGTGCCAAACCTTTCATCTAAACTCTAAATTGCTGCATTTGTACATTTCAAAAGCCAATACTGTATAAAGGAATAGTAGTGGTAAAAAAAAGCACTTGTGGGTCTAACCAATCATTTTTGTTTTGTACATTTCTCATTTGGGGGGGGGGGGGGGGGGCTGAAAGGGGGTTGTGCCCCTCATCCCCATCTCAAAAAAGGTATGAAATAGGGGTGCTCAACTTTTTGAAGAACGTGGATCACGTAAGTGATTTGGTAACTGGTCGAGGGCCACAACTAAATGAAATGGTTCAGATTTTAGAATTGTTTATTTTGAATAGCATAATGAAGATTTTTAAACAACAATCAGTATCGTCATTTTCTGTGGGACCACTACTCAAACACAATCACAGAAATCCCATTTTTTCATGAACCAGATCACCATTAACCACTTCAATACCGCGCTACAGCACGGTTGTCCAGTTCTGGGAGGGTGTCCATGGGTGTGCCCCCAAGAACCCCATTCCCCTTTGTCCAATCACAGCTGATCACAAATAAACAGACTTGCCAGATATCCGTAGTCTTTTCCTTATGACCTGTCTGTGTGAGGAAAGGAGAAAAAGGTTTAGTCTTTAATTGGTTAAACTGCTCTCATTTAGAGACCGAAGTATATCCCTCTGAAAAGAACTAAGGCTTTGTTCACATCAGTGCGCTGTCCGAGATCGCATGTGATTCGCACTGCAGTGCAAATCACATACGATGTCTGTGCAATGCGAATTCACCCATACAGATTCATAGCTCCCAACTGTCCCTGATTTCGAGGGACTGTCCCTGATTTGGAGCAATGTCCCTCTGTCCCTCATTCCTCCTCATTTGTCCCTAATTTTGGTCTTATTCATATAGTTGTATATAAAATGCACTTTTTAAGTATCAAAAGGTGTTTTCCAGCGCTAAACCTTTTTTTCTGATTTCTAAATTGCTGCATTTGTTAAATTCCAAAAGCCAATATAAAGGAATAGTAGTGGTAAAAAAAGCACTTGTTGGTTTAACCAATCTTGTTTTTGTTTTTTTGTACAATTCTCTTTTAACAGGGCGTGGCAGGGGGTGTGTCCTATGCCTGCATACTTTTGCTGATAGGTGTCCCTCATTCCCATCTCAAAAAGTTGGGAGGTATGCAGATTATATGGCTGAATTTGCATCGCATTTGGACCAAAGTCGTGCAGGACCCTTTTTTTGGTCCACACCAGAATCAGATTGCATGGATGTTCACACTCATGCGATCTGATTCATGTCCGAATTGTCAGTTCGCACTGCGATATGCAAACAGATCTGGGGGTGTCATTAACTTTCTATTGACACTCCCAGCAGTTCGCATAAGGCAGTATTAACTGCCTTGTGAGTCAGGTGCAATGCAGGAACCCGCAGTGGATTTGCAGAGTACCCGCATTGCACCAATGTGAACCTAAATTTTACAATGTTTCTCTTTATCTCTGCCTAAGCGATGTTGTGATAAACTTGGCAGGATGCCTGTTTTTTGGGGGGTTTTTTGACAGCTGTCAGCAGTGAGCAGAGAACGCTCTCTGCACTGAATTGAGGAAATGCTATTTCCTGATGCCAGACATGGCAGCATACATATGATATAGCTCCACCCCTATATCCACCCACAGGACCTGTTTAGCTCTATAAAAGTCTGACTGAGAGCTACCTCCCCCATTCTCCTTTTTGTCCTCAAAAGATCAACACCTACAGACCGTTACACTCAGGACAAGCTCTTACCTGCTGACTATGTCGGAGTGCGTCTGGGTTCAAGCCTCTCCCAGCACGCAGTCCCACATCTTAGGCTGCTAAACGCACCGACAAGGTGGGGAACCCCTTTTGGTGGTCTTTTGGCGTCAAAGTGTTCTCTAATCAGAGACAACAATCCTCTTGTGGCATGCCTGCTTTGGAGTCCGGATCCAGCAGCTGGGACTGCATGATGTCTTCTCTGCTATGGAACTCTTTCCAGGTCTGTCAATTTCTATAAAATAAATGCTTACCAACGGCAAGCTGTGAAGCAGCTTGTAAATAAACCAGGCGCACAATCGTATTAACGCCCTGATATGATTCACAATGTAGAGGGAGGATGACCAGGATAGCCAGGCAGACCAGGGTGGCTCTGTCCAAAGGATCAATAAACAAGCAGCAGGGAGGACCCAAAAAGAATAAAGAGACGGCTCTCCATAGCGCAAATTAGTAAGTATAAACAGTTTATTAAATAGATTATTGCACCTACGTAAACAGCAGAGTTAAAAGCAAGGATAAAATACAGCAGCCGGCCGGCCAGCAAACACCCGTTCAAGACGAGATACTCAGCGATGACGTCAGCGCGTCAACCTTCCGACGTAAGTTTCGTCTTAGAAAGACGTCGTCTAGGGAACGGGCAATGCTCTGACTCATTGCTATAAATATACATGGAAACCACGCCTCATTGTGAAGCATGAGTGTCAACACCAGGTCTCCAACATGGAAATAAACAGAAAACATTAAATGGGCTCATAAACTAAGTGAAAAAGAGAAATACAAATAAATGAGATTAAATAATTGAGAAGCGACCTAGGAAACAATATTGACAAAAAAACAATTGGGACATTGCATCAATAGGAGACACAGTCCGAATACAACGACCTTAAAAAATTCCCAAAAAGACAAGGGTCACATTACTCCATCTAGTGGAAAAATAAAACTAAACAAGACTCAAAAATTAATTAATAACAAAAAATTATAACAAAAAGGTAAACGCAATAGGAAATTAATTGCATTGCGTATAAATAAAATAAAAATTAAAAATAAAATAAAAAATAATAGATAATAAAATAAAATTATATTAAAATTAAAATAGAAATAAAAAATAAAAAATGAAAACTAAAAATTGGGAAACGAAAGAAAAAGACACAAATAGAATAAAATATAGTAAAATTTGATAAAAAATTTAACAAATTCCAATGAAATAAACATAAATATTGGTTGCCAGAACAACCCACATATAAAGGGGATATATATCAATCACCGAAAAAATGGCCAGCATTGATAATAGGTGATCACAAAACAACAGTGCTAGGCCAAAAACTGAAAAATGGTTCAAATTTAAAGAGAAACATCCATATAAATAGAAAAATAAATTAAATAAGGTATAGCCACACAGGGTTCACATCAAGTTCACAAGTTTAAACATACTTAAGAATTATCTATAAAGGCATTAAGATCTACCTCCACATTGAGCCCAAAAGGGGTGTAACATTTAATCTTATATATCCATGCCATTTCTAATCTTGAGATACTACGTATTAGAGACCCACCCCTCCAGTGGGGGGCGTGCTTATCAATCTCTAAAAAAATCGTCTTAGCAGGATTGCGATTGTGGACCTCAAGATAATGTCTAGAGACAGGGTGTTTAGGGAAACCAGTCAAAATGTTCGTCACATGTTCGTTCAACCTAACCGAAAGAGGGCGCTTAGTCCTACTGACATACTGTAGCCCACAAGGGCATTGGAGGAAGTTCAGTCGTAGGGGCAATAAAGAGGTTTGCCAAACTGGGGGCATACTTAGCCCCCATGGCAACCCCCCTATCTTGCCTGTAAAACTGGCAACGTTACATCATTGTATACAATAATACCACATAACTTGGGGTTATTTGCAGTGGAATATTTCCTAAGGCGAGATTCTGAATTATTCGATGAGCAAATTTGTTTCATTATGCAACTGCTTCACTTTGTGGCCACTCTGAACTATTTTTGGTTTGGGGGCCAGTTTTACAGGCAAGATAGGGGGGTTGCCATGGGGGCTAAGTATGCCCCCAGTTTGGCATACCTCTTTATGGCCCCCATAATGGGAGGAGGATGTTATCTATGCCCACAGGAAACCCCAGTTGGTGATGTGGGCTAGATATATAGATGACATCCTCCTCCTATGGGATGGTGGCCGAGACGATTTGGACTCTTTTATGAGTGAGTTAAATGCCAATGATCGGGGCATTGTTCTCAGTTATGAGGCTAGTCAAGCTGAGATCAGTTTCCTAGACTTTAAAATTGGTATTAAGGATGGCCAGTTTACTACGGCTACCTTTTTAAAAAGTATGGATCATAACTCTTATATATCTACTGATAGCTGCCATGAGGCCTGGCTAAGATCGGTGCAAAAAAGCCAAATTTTACGTCTGAGGCGTAACTGCTCTGATCATGGTGAGTTCTTGTCTGAGGCGAATATTTTGATCGAACCTTTTCTTGAAAAGGGTTATTCTGAGGTTTCCCTTATAAATACCCTTGAAGAAGTGTCAGTGCTGGATAGGAATGAGTTATTGAAGGTTAAAACATCTAACCAAGATAGGATACCTTCTATCCCTTTTATAACCACGTATTCTATACAGCACAGAAATGTGGCTAAGCTCATTAAGAGACATTGGCATATCCTTACAAATGATCAAATATTGGGGGGTGTTCTTCCAGCTAAACCGCAAGTGATTTATAAAGGGGCTCCCTCCCTTAGAAGTGGAGTGGCCCCCAATGTTCTTGACCCTCCCCTAATCAAGAAGGGATTTTTGGAGAGTCTGACTGGCTTCTATCAATGTAGAAGGTGTAGGGTGTGTTCTATCAGTGGATGTACACATAGAAGAACCCACAGATTGTTTCTACCAGTACTTTGGAGGAATTTGAGATCAAACCATTCGTCACATGTACGACTTAATGGGTTGTTTACCTCCTCCAATGCCCTTGTGGGCTACAGTATGTCGGTAGGACTAAGCGCCCTCTTTTGGTTAGGTTAAACGAACATGTGACGAACATTTTGACTGGTTTCCCTAAACACCCTGTCTCTAGACACTATCTTGAGGTCCACAATTGCAATCCTGCTAAGACGATTTTTTTAGGGATTGATAAGTACACCCCCCACTGGAGGGGTGGGTCTCTAATTCGTGGTATCTCAAGATTAGAAATGGCATGGATATATAAGATTAAATGTTACACCCCTTTTGGGCTCAATGTGGAGGTAGATCTTAATGCCTTTATAGATAATTCTTAAGTATGTTTTAACTTGTGAACTTGATGTGAACCCTGTGTGGCTATACCTTATTTAATTTATTTTTCTTTTTATATGGGTGTTTCTCTTCACATTTGAACCATTTTTCAGTTTTTGGCCTAGCACTGTTGTTTTGTGATCACCTATTATCAATGCTCGCCATTTTTTTGGTGATTGATATATATCCCCTTTTTATGTGGGTTGTTCTGGCAACCATAATTTATGTTTATTTCATCGGAATTTGTTCAATTTGTTACCAAATTTTACTATATTTTACTCTATTTGTGTGTTTTTCTTTCATTTCCCAGTTTTTATTTTATTATTTATTATTTATTTTTTTATTTTTTTATTTTTTATTTTTTATTTTATTTTTTATTTTTATTTTATTTATACGCAATGCGATTAATTTCCTATTGCGTTTACCTTATTGTTATAATTTTTTGTTATTAATTAATTATTTTTTGAGTCTTGTTTAGTTTTATTTTTCCACTAGATGGCGTAATGTGACCCTTGTCTTTTTGGGAATTTTTTAGGGTCGTTGTATTCGGACTGTGTCTTCTATTGATGCAATGTCCCAATTGGTTTCTTGTCAATATTGTTTCCTAGGTCGCTTCTCAATTATTTAATCTCATTTATTTGTATTTTTCTTTTTCACTTAGTTTATCAGCCCATTTAATGTTTTCTGTTTATTTCCTATTTCCGTTTTGGAGACCTGTTGTTGCCACTCATGCTTCACAATGAGGCGTGGTTTCCATGTATATTTATAGCGATGAGTGAGAGCGTCGTCCGTTCCCTAGACTATGTCTTTCTAAGATGAAAGGTACGTCGGAAGGTTGACGCGCTGACGTCATCGCTGGGTATCTCATCTTGAACGGGTGTTCGCTGGCCGGCTGCTGCATTTTATCCTTGCTTTTAACTCTGCTGTTTACGTAAGTGCAATAATCTATTTAATAAACTGTTTATACTTTCTGATTTGCGCTATGGAGAGCCGTCTCTTTATTCTTTTTGGGTCCTCCCTGCTGCTTGATTATTGATCCTTTGGACGGCGCCACCCTGGTCTGCCTGGCTATCCTGGTCATCCTCCCCCTACATTGTGAATCATATCAGGACATTAATACGATTGTGCACATGGTTTATTTACAAGCTGTTTCACAGCTTGCCGTTGGTAAGCATTTATTTTACCTGGTGGTGGATTCTTTTACGTGGTGTCACCGGAAGGATTTATTAGCTTTATTGCACCTTATTGGACCTTCTAATTGTACTAGCCCTTTTTTTTTTATTAGAACAGAGGTGAGAGAGGGCTGAGTCTCTCTTTCAGGTGATCTATTTGCAGAGAGCAAATGGCCAGGTAATGGATGCTTTTGCTATTCAGGCATCCAGAGAGGCAGTATCTCATTCTGAGGAACAGTCAATTACAGGTAAGTCTTGCTATCCTTGTAATGGGGATAGAAGGGGGGGGGGAGCAATGTATTACTAGAGGATGGGGGGGGGGTTGCCCAGATTTCTTTTATTTAAATTTGTTACTATTTGCCAAAAAAACAAAAAAACGGGGTATATATGTATATTTTTCTATCTCTCTCGCTTCCCTTATTTCTCTCTGTTGCCATGCAGTCCCCCTTGCACCTTTTGGTTCTTCCTCCAGCATGAGCCTAACACCACATAACCAAGACCACCGCAATACCAGGTAAGGGCCAACTTTTGGTAAGTAAGAAGATGTAGGAAAAGTGTGTCTTCCTGTCTATTGCAGTCCCGGCCCCTCACACACCCGCTCAAGGAGGTCCAGAGGCCCTCTGGATCGTCAGGATTTTTCCAAGGCATAAAGTGACTTCTCCAGTCCTGGGAGACCCCAGTACAAAGGGCGCAAATGTACGCTTAAGAGAACGCATACAGCTTCTCCTCCGAGGGCTCAGCGCCCGAAAAGGCAAATGTTGGTCATGTGGAGATGACCCTATGCCTGGAAAACTACCTTGCAGAAACTACTTCAGGCAGCTTGCCAGAGACCAGGAGTATGAGAGTCAGTAGGTGTCAACCTTGCTCAAGAAAGTAGTTCCCAACTCCCTGGCAGAATTTTCCAGTCATCTCGGGCAACCAGGGACAGAAGTGGACAAACAGTGTGGGCCCTGCACCAGGTCTAAACCAAGCCATTCAACCCTCTCTAACTAGAGGGGTACCAGGCATTTCAGGGGTGACACCCAGCAGATTAGGCAGGCTGATTCCCCAGACCCAGTATTACAGCCAACCTTTCAGGCAGAAGGAGAAGATATCGCCTCCTCCTTTGCAGAGGATCCTGAAGGTTCAGGCTTTGATTTTGCGGTAATACCACCATTCATTATGGCAGTAAAAGCTGCGCTGAAATGGGAGGATCCAGAACCTCCTCCAAAGAAGGAGAAAACCTATTAGCACACACCATACAATCTGATTTTTAAATTGTGACAATCGCTGCACAACATGCATTAGGTGCCGTTATCCTTTCAGGTCACCCCAAATGCCATGCGATTCTGCTGTGATAGTCGCGTGGGAGAACACGCCTTTAAAAACATTGTGCAAAGCTGGTCACCCCTAAATAGGAGCAGGGGCTTCTTTTTGCAAACATAGGGCAGCCAAGTGAATGGGCCGCCCCCATGCCAATTGCAACATTGTGTACAAATCGCTCTATGAAAATTACATAGCAGGAACACTTGTCCCCACGTGATATCAAATGCCTCTGAAAAGTGACCTAAGCACAGATTGCTGTTCAGTGCAATAGCAGATCCTGCTGCAAGTGTGAACAAGCCTTTCGGGTTCCATAGGAGGAACCGAAAGAAATAGGTAGCTACCTTTCCTCTTTTATGACAGAAATAAGAGGCCTGTTTCAGGAGAAATGGGAAAAGGGGGAGAGAAAATCCTCCTCAACCAATAGGTTGCAGAAGTTGTATCCACTAACAGAGAAGGATGCATCTGGCCAAGAATGTGACACTTCCGATAGAAGACTCTTCCTCCTTTCGCGATATCCTTGATTGATTGCTTTAACATCCATAGCAAGTGCTATTCGAGTGGGGCAAAGAACTTGGAGTATGCGATCAAAAACCAGCTGCCAAAAGAAAAAATCATCAAGGCTCTTGATGACATAAAACTCTCGGCGGACTTCACAGGTGAGGCAGCTATAGACATCATCTGATGTTCATCCAGAGCCATGCTCAGCTCAGTCGCAGCCAAAAGGTGAGGCAGCTATAGACATCATTTGATGCTCATCCAGAGCCATGCTCAGCTCAGTCGCAGCCAAAAGAGCGCTGTGTCTAAAACCCTGGGCGGCTGACCCATCCTCAAAGCAGAATTGGTGTAAATTGCTATTTGATGGAAAAAACTGGAGACTGCCATCTCCAGGGTTACAGGAGGAAAATCAGGTCTTCTGCCCCAAGATCGAAGGTCCAGGCGCCAGAGGGGGCAACCATCCAGAGGAGCGCCAAACATGTACTGGGATTCCAGAGGCTTTCACCCATCCAAAGACTACAGAAGGCGTTGGAGGGGTACACAGTCAACCTTCGTAAGATTGCAGAGAGCTAAGACCCCTGCGGTTCCCCAAGATACCCAGAAGCCCTTTTAATGCCAGGCCCACCCAGGAGGCAGTTGGAGCCAGGGGGCTCAAAGTGACCCAGTTCCGGCAAGACCACTGCCAAAGAAATGGCGGATTCAGTCCATGCAAGGCCATTATTGGCTATTCAAATGGCAGCCTCAAGAACTACCTCAAGAGGGTGAATCAATTTATCCGGATAGACTCAAGATGGAGTCTCTCCATACCATAATCCAGGTCATTCAACCAGGAGACTAGAGGATTTCAGTGGACTTGCAATATGCCTATCAGCATGTCCCGATCCTTCAGTCATACCAGCAGTTCCTCAGTTTGCGTTGAGGGACAGGCATTACCAGAGCCAACACAGAATATGGTCTACCTAGGGGCCCAATTCAATACACAGACGGCCTCAGTTTCTTTGCCACCTCAAACTCCCCAAAATCAGGAGACGTTCCAACAGGCATTGGCTGCACCAGTGATGTCAGCATCCCAGTGCATGAGTCCTCTCGGGACAATGGCTTCATGTATTCCGATGATCCCCTGGGCTCACTGGAAAATCAGTTTTCCAACAAGGCTTCCTGATGCAGTGGAAGAGTTCATCTAGCCGAACCAATCATGATCACCAGCTGGAGGCGCCAGAATCTCTGGTGGTATACAAAAAAACCGCTAAATGGCTTAGCCCATTAGGGCCGCAGCCATGGATCATTGTTATCACAGATGCCAGCACAGCAAGGTGGGGCCCACCTGCGAACAACTCAAGATCCAGGGCAGAGGGGAATTTCCCACTCAGGGCCTAGTTTCCAATATTCTGGAACTTCAAGCAGCATTCACGGCATTGGCCACCTTGCTGCCGCACATACAGGGTCGCCAGTCCTGCTCCATCTGGACAACACGGCAGCAGTGTCCTACATACAGCGACAGGGCGGAGAGCACAGCCAATCCCTCTTGAGAGAGGTAGGACCAATCATGACATTGGCACAACAATATCTCCCAGATTTGAGGGCCATATATCTTCCAGGCTGTCAGAACTTGGAAGCAGATCGCCTATCCCGACAATTCATGGACCCCAACGAATGGTCCTTTCACCCCGAAGTTTTCAAACAGATCATCCACGAGTGGGGGTGTCCACAAGATGGATATTTTTGCCTCATCAACCACCTGCAAGGTGAGATGGTTCCTCTCACGCTACCTTCATCAATTAGTGGAGGGGAATGATGCCTTTACCTATCCTTGGGTTGGGCAACTGGCCTATGCCTTCCCTCCAATTTCTTTAATCCTGAAATTCCTGAGGATATTTTTGACAGTCATCAGTTTTCCTTACTAGCCTCACAGACCATGGGTCTCTCTGACAATGGATCTCAGCGTGTGCACACCGATCACTCTGCCGGTGATTCCTCATCTCCTATCTGAAGGAGATAGCCTACATCTGCAACCATCACGACTGACCTTGGCGGCCTGGAGATTGTAAAGCAGGGGTTACAAGAGTTAGGATGTTCTCCAGAGGGTATTAGAACTAACAGAGTTCCAGAAAGGGATCAACCAATGCCATCTACTCCAGAATATGGAATAGGTTCACAAGCTTTGCAGCTGGACGTCTGTTTGACCCTAGTGACCCAAATGTATCTTAAATCCTGTCTCTCCTGTAATCCGGATTGGATTTGGGGCTCAGTTCGCTTAAGGTGCAAATGTTAGCTCGTAGATCTTGGCTTTTACTCAAAAGAAATGGGCAGCAAACCTGCTGGTGGAGCATTTCATGAGAGCGGTACTTAGACTACGCCCTCCCAAGAGAAATAGGTTCCCTTAATGGGAACTGGCAGTAGTCCTCAATCTACTAGCAAACCCTCCTCGTACTCTGACAGAAGACTGTTCATTATGGGATATCGCCTTAGTAAAGCCGTTTTTATTAGCCATAACTTCAGGGGGAAGGGTGTCGGAACTCCAAGAATTGGGGGAGGCAGAACCTTATTCCATGTTCTTGCCAGACAGGGTTGTGCTGAGACCATTGGATAATTTTTGTCCCAAAAGTGGCATCAATATTTCATCTCTCCAGTGAATGGGTGCTTCCAGCCCTCCCAGCAGAATCAGATGCTCATCTGCACGAGTTCCAAAAGTTCTCAAAGCCTGTCTCCAGGCTACTTCTACATTCAGAAGCTCTGACAGACTTTTTCATCATGAAAATTTAAAGAGAAAGAGGCCTCACCCAGAACTACCTCAGCCTGGATAGTAAAAAATATTCACCGGGCATATAGAGCCAGAAAGGATCCTCCAGAGGTGGTTAGAGCTCATCACTCAACCAGCGTGATGTCATCTTCTTGGGCGGTACGGGCAGGATTGTCTCTGCAGACAGTCTGCAAAGAGGCTAGCTGGTCATCACATCATAAAACACTACAGGGTGGATCCAGCAGCTCTTACTACAGTAGAGTTTGGGAGGAAAACCATGCAAGCTTTTATGTCTATTGTCAAATAAAGACTAAGTTTGTAGCATTAAACCCTTCCTCTCAAAAGCTCATTATGTATCATTGTATGCTGCCATATTGGCGTCAGGAAAATGGAAAAATACCGTAATTTTCCTTTCCTGACACCAAGACATGGCAGCATACGAACCCTCCCTTTGATCTTTTTGCTTTATACAGAGAATGAGGGAGGTAGCTCTCAGTCAGACTTTTATAGAGCTAAACAGGTCCTGTGGGTGGATATAGGGGCGGAGCTATATCATATGTATGCTGCCATGTCTTGGCGTCAGGAAAGGAAAATTATGGTAAGTATTTGATACAATTTTACATTTTTAAGATCGTGAGGGGGGTTGAATTGCGATCTCGATTCTTTAACAATTAATCGTGCAGCTCTAGTACCCAACAGTGCTACCTGTCAGTGCAGCCTCCTCAGCACACATCAGTGAAGAAGAAAAATTACTGATTTGCAACATTTTATAACAGAAACTAAAAAAATTGTTTTTGTTTAAAAAAAAAATTCAATATATTTTTCGTTTTGTTTAGCAAAAAATAAAAAACCCAGTGGTAATTAACTGCTTCCGGACCACCCCACATATATTTACTGCGGCAGGGTGGCCCAGGTGCACAAAATCGCGCACCTGTACGTGATTTCTTGCACGCGGTTTAGGGGGCGCGCACCGCTCCCACTGTGATTGGCTCCTGCAGTGTCCAATCAGTGGGTCCGGCGGCCGATCGTTCAGAAGAGACACGGAGCATCAGTGTGCCGATGAAAACAAAACACACCGCTGATCTTTCAGGGAGGAAAAGTGAGGGATCGTGTTTCAGCTGAGCTGAATCACGGTCTCTTTTCCTCCAGTGAATCCACTCCCCCCCACAGTTAGAAACACCTCCCAGGGAACACATTTAACCCCTTGATCGCCCCCTAGTGTTAACCCCTTCCCTGTTAGTGTCATTTATACAGGGATCAGTGCAATTTTTTTAGCTCTGATCACTGTAATGTCACTGATTCCCAAAAAGTGTCACTTAGTGTCAGATTTGTCCGCCGCAATGTCGCAGTCCCGCTAAAAATTGCAGATCGCCGCCATTACCAGTAAAATAAATAAATAAAAGTCCTTAAATCTATCCCATAGTTTGTAGATGCTATAACTTTTGCGCAAACTAGGGATGCACCGAAATTTCGGCCAACGAAAAATATCGGCCAAAAATGGCCCTTTCGGCAAAAAGCCGAAAGAGAATTCTTGCCGATACTGGCGCCGAAAATCGTGCATGCGCAGTAGAGGTGGCAGAACCAGCGGTTGACGTCACTCGTTGTGTGGGCGGCGTGCACATTCCTCGCGGTTAAGATGCCGCAACGCCGTACTCGTAAGCACGTTCCCTGCTGAGACGCTGGCACCTTCACCGCGGACGCTCCTCGTGCTTGTGAGACACTGCTGGGACCTGAGAGACGCTGCTGGGAAGCGAGAGATGATACTGGGAAGCAAGAGACAGCTGCATAGAGGGCTGCACATAGCATACTCAAGTACAAGAGTGGGCACTGTCACTCCTGGATGGCTACCATTACTATTCTCCAGTGAGCATTGCTGCTTTTGCCTTCTTAAACTGACAGAAACAAACTAGTAATTTTATTCAGTATATCAGATCTGACTTGTAGCAAAAAAAATGATATCATTGAACTGACTGAGTGATTAAATATGATTTTAAATGGAATGGAATGGATTGCAAATTGCAAGCTATTTTTTTTTTTTAGCTATTCTGTAGTATACAGTAAAAAAATTGATGGGCTTGCTGTTATTGAATGTGTCACTTTGACAGCGTAGTATAAGTTATACAGTACTGACATGACAGCAAGCGCATGAATTTTTTAAACATGACAGTATGCAATAAATATATAATATATTATATTTCATATATAATATATTAATAATTATATTTATTGCGTACTGTCATGTTTAAAAAATTCATGCGCTTGCTGTTATGTCAGTGTCGTATAACTTATAATACTACGCTGAGACAAAGTGACAAATTTTATTCAATGACAACAAGGCGCATGAAGTATACTACAGAATAGCTCAAAAAAATAAAATAGCATGCAATTGCAATTTGCAAGCAATCCATTCCCTTTCAAATCAAATTTATTCAGTTCAATTATATTTTTTTTGGTACAAGTCAGATGTACTGCAGTGCAGGCATAACTACCTTGCATGCCAAGAGCAGCACCATAAAAAAAAAAAATGGTTGGTTTTATTATTATATAAAGCTACCTCCTGGGGTTTAGCTTTTAAATTGATTTCGCCCCCCCCCCCCCCCCTCAGATTTCACTCCCACTATCCCACTATAAATCATTCTATGATATTATTCTATGTTACCAGCAAAGGTGGACCATGTCTGCAGCGTGGAAATATTTTAAAGTTTCTGATAAAGACCCCATATTTGCAATCTGTACTTATCGTTATCGTTTGTTAAAACGATAACGAAAATACCTGAAATTCAGACGAAAATGCATTCGGACGAAAACGAATGCACATGTCTAATGGTTAGTTGAGAGAGTTGTTCTTTAAAGTACTACTTACTTATACATAGTTTGTTCTGTTGTTGGGCCAAACTATGCCATTGTATCTGTGGCTGTCTACATACTATAGTACCGCATTGTGTTCTAGGTATGGGCGGTGACTTTGGAGAGGGAGAAAGAGAATGGCACCCAACCTGACCGTGTCCAGCAGCCCTCCTCTGGGTCTTTAACCACTTCAGCCCTGGAAGATTTTACCACCTTCATGACCAGAGACTATTTAAGACCTACTTTAGCCTATTTCGTTTATCCCCTGAAGAAGTCACGTGATCGGTGACGTCACGCGTAGGGACGGAATAGGCTTGTTTCGTTTTCTTCTCTGCTGAATGCATTACGAGCTCGCTGCTCGTTGGATACAACGCTGTGATACTAACTGCTCAATGTGAGTACTCTTTCCATATGTGTATATGAATAAAGTGACCCTTACAATACATACTTCACTATCTGGGTACCTTGTCCTATGTTTTATACACTTGAGATGAGATGTGGAGGAGCTAGGAACCGCACTATCCCAGGACCATAACTAGATACATCCAGCCTGCAATTAGGATCCTGTAGAGTCGGCAAGCGGGGACACAGAGACGCAGTAGAGACCCAGGACCTTGCGATTATACAACATATATGCGGTTGACCTAGCACCGCTAGGTAAGGGGCCATTACCTACACTAGCGCATGCTGCATGAAGAGGACACAGAGTGTTTTGTCTGCATATCATCACCCCACTGTTATTTATTGCTGAGTTTGAGCACTTTCTTCTGTGCACCATTGATAAGATTTGCCCTTGGTTGCACTTTGTTTTTTGGACACTTGATATAATTTTTTTTTTTTTTTTTTTGGACACTAGCAAGTATTTTGTATTATATCTATTCACTGGATTATCCACATTGAACTTTCACTTTTGCACTTGTAGCAACACGAGGATTTGGCGATTATGCCTCTCTCATTTTTCATGTGATAATTTTTTTCGTGCAATATTGTTCTATTTATTTCATCGGTCTGTATTACATTGCATTATTTTAGTTTATTTAAGGCACGAGAGCACCAGCACTTTAACATATTGGATATTACTGGACTGAATGATTTTTAGTCAATGTTTTATTGTTTATATTTTTCACCTGTTTGGATCATTTTATATATATTGTTTATACTTCTATCACTAACTACCCCTGCCCCCAATTTTTAGATACCACCTTCACCTATGCGTTTTAAATACTCCAACTCATGCGATTTTATATGTGTATTTATTCTATTATACTGAGGCCTTTGGTCCCACAATTAATGAGTATAGACCCTCTGGTTAGCGCAGCACCCCTCCGCAGCACCCCTCCCTTTCTCTTTTTAATTTCTTTCCGGGCTTATGTCTGGGCCCTGATTTTGGTGCATGCAGCTGTCCGGGTGCAGATGGTTTATATACCTCTTGAATTGCAGTTAGAAGTTTATACAATTACTACACTTTTTTCCAAATTGGTAGCGCAGGAATAACTTTTCCCAAACTATGCCATTGTATCTGTGGCTGTCTACATACTATAGTACCGCATTGTGTTCTAGGTATGGGCGGTGACTTCCATAAACACAGACCAGTCTACATTGTTTGCTGTGATTGGCTGAGCACCGCTGCTGTAGACTAGTCTGTGTTCCAGGATGTCACCGCCCCAGAACACAGTGCGGTCTACTGTATGACTATGTATGTAACCCGCAGCTACATATATACACTTATCGCACATCCAGCCCCTGACACTTTAGGGAGAGAGAACTGAATTACTAGTTCTGATGTAGGTTGGAAGTTAATAAAATATAAAAAAGTCAGTCTTTGGCATTTTTATATTATTATTATATTAATTATTATTATTAATATTATATATTACTACTATTAATATTATTATTTATTTTATTTTATTTTATTTATTTTTTTAATTTGGTATGGTGGTACAATGTGCACTGACTGCAGTCTTATTTTTTATTTTTATCTTCTGTGTCCACTGTCCAATTTTATGTGGGTTACTTTTTATTAAAGTACTTTTTGACATTACTGAATTGTAGTAGTCTTTTCTTCATAAAATGAATGATTAAGTTGAATATAAATAATATAATGAATACGAATGTAACAAAATTGTGTATATCCAATAATTTTTTTGGGTAACATATAAAAAAAGCCTGTTTTGGTGCTGTTTCGGTATCGGTTTCGGTTTTCGTTATCGTTTCGTTATCAGTTTCGGCACCAAAAAACCCATTCGGTGCATCCCTAGCGCAAAACCAGTCAATATACACTTATTGGGATTTTTTTTTTACCAAAAATATGTAGCAGAATACATATTGGACTAAATTGATTAAGACTTTTTTTTTGGGGGGGGGATATGTATTATAGCAGAAAGTAGAAAATATTGTGGTTTTTTTTTTTCAAAATTGTCGGACTTTTTTGTTTATAGTGCAAAAAATAAAAAATGCAGAGGTGATCAAATGCCACCAAAAGAAAGCTCTATTTGTGGGAAAAAAAAGGACATCAATTTTATTTGGGTACAGCGTTGCATAACCACGCAATTGTCAGTTAAATCGACGCAGTGCCATATCGCAAAAAATCGCCTGGTCGGGAAGTGGGTAAAACCTTCCAGGGCTGAAGTGGTAAATTGGTTGTAAAGCCTTAAGGTTTTTCACCTTTTAATACATTCTATGCATTAAGGTGAAAAACCTTCTGTGCTGCAGCTGCCCCCGGACCCCCTCCCTTTTCCTTACCTGAGCCCAAACATTATCCAGCGATGTGCATGAGCGCCTCGGCTCCAGCCGCTGTTACTCTCTTCATTGGAACAGATTGATAGCAGCAGGAGCCATTGGCTCCTGCTGCTGCCAATCAAAAGCTGCGACACAGGAGTGGGAGGAGGGGCCGAGTCCCGCTGGCTGTGTCAATGGATGCAGCACCGGGACTCGGGAGCGAGCCTGCACAGGTGCCCCCCATGGAAAGTGGCTTTCCGTGGGGGCACCCGATGAAGAGGAGGGGCCTGGAGCATTAACAGGGGACCCCAGAAGAAGAGGATCGGGGCCGCTCTGTGCAAAACCATTGCACAGAGCAGGTAAGTATAACATGTTTGTTATTTAAAAAAAAAAAATAGAACCTTTACAACCCCTTTAAATACCACCAAAAGAAAGTTCTATCTGTCTCAAAAAAAAAAAAAAACTTGCACAGGGGTACAGTGTTGCATGACCACAAAATTGTTGTTCAAAGTGCGACAGCACTGAAAGCTGGTGCAAGTGCCCAGTATTGAAGTGGTTAATCCCACTCTCGCACTCAGGTGTGACCAGCCAAACCTCCAAACCAGTGTTGCAGTCTTCACTATATCAGGGTCTTTGCAGCCATCCCTTGAACTGTCAAATTAAGGACAGTGGACAATCTAAACAAAAAAACAACAGACCAGGGAAGCGCATGTCCTGGTAGTGCAATAAACAATGACACATAATGTACTCATTTGCTCCTGAATGACACCAACCTTATCACACAACTGTGAGAATCCACCTTTAGAACTTCTGTATGGATGTCACTAGATGTAATCCACTCAGCTAAAGGCTAATCTCCCTGTATGTGTCAGAAGAGCAGGGAGCTGGCAGCAATAGTGGCTTTTGTATGACAGCCACCGGCATTATAGTGGACTCGCAGTCATTCAGTAGAGAGGTGTGCACCTGAAGAAGGCTGTGCGGGTTGCCATAGGTTTGAGGTCACGGGCCACATTTGGCTCACTGGTCACAGGTTAAGCATGCCTGTTATAAACCCTGTCAATGTGTAGAAGAGAGGCCTTTATCTAATGCAGAACACATATGTCCATTCCTAATTAAAGGATAACTACACAGCTAAGTACTGTTTGATACTTTATTGTTTTCAGCAACAGTTAAAGCATAGTTGCCAACAGTCCGGATTTTCCCAGGATAATCCCTATTTTGGGACCATCGTCTCGATTTAAGCTTGTCCCGATTGTTTTCCCGGGATTTTGGTTTTGTCCCGAGAAAATCGGAAATGTTTTTGGCAAAAAACGGCAATGGCTACACAAAAATGGCCGCCGTCGCCTCCACAAGTGTTGTTTGTTTCCCCTTGTGTTCAGTGCAGAGGAGAGGGGCAGCCAATTGGCTTCTCTCTTCAGTGTACAAATAGAAAATTCTATTGTACACTGAAGCCTATTGGCTACAGGGATTGGCAACCCCTCCCCGCTCTCCACTGAACACAAGGAAATGTTCAGTCTCCACCCGGACCGGGGCTCGCTGGCTGGGGACAGTGCACTGATGGTCCTGGCTCCCCCCTTGCAATGAGCGGGGACACAGTCACACTGATGGAAGGCTCGGGGCTCCGCTGGCTGGGGACAGTGCACTGATGGTCTTGGCTCCCCCTTATACCCCATCCCCCCAAGTCACCACCATACCTGTTTCCCCCCTCCCCTCATGCCACCACCATACCTGCAACCCCCTCCCCCCGTGTCACCACCATACCTGTTTCCCCCATCCCCCGTGTCACCACCATACCTGCAACCCCCTCCTCCTGTGTCCCCACCATACCTGCTTCCCCCTCATGTCACCACCATGCCTGCTTCCCCCTTCCCCCCGTGTCACCACCGTACCTGCTTCCCCCTCCCCCCGTGTCATCACCATACCTGCTTCCCCCCCTCCCCCCCGTGTCACCACCATGCCTGCTTCCCCCTTCCCCCCCGTGTCACCACCGTACCTGCTCCCCCCGTGTCACCACCATACCTGCTTCCTCCCTACCCCCTGGTGTCACCACCATACCTGCTTCCTCCCTACCCCCCAGTGTCACCACCATACCTGCTTCGCCCTCCACCCATGTCACCACCATAACCTGCAACCCCCCCATATCACCACCATACCTGCAGCCCCCTCCCCCCATATCACCACCATACCTGCCCCACCTCCCACATGTCACCACCATACCTGTTTCTCCCCTCCCCCCATGCCACCACCATACCTGCAACCCCCTCCCCCCATGTCACCACCACACCTGTTTCCCCCCTCCCCCGTGTCACCACCATACCTGCAAACCCTCCCCCCGTGTCACCACCATACCTGCTTCCCCCCTCCCCCCGTGTCACCACCATGCCTGCTCCCCCCCTCCCCCCGTGTCACCACCGTACCTGCTTCCCCCCGTCCCCCCGTGTCACCACCATACCTGTTTCCTCCCTCCCCCCATGTCACCACCATACCTGCTTCCTCCCTACCCCCCGGTGTCACCACCATACCTGCTTCCTCCCTACCCCCGGTGTCACCACCATACCTGCTTTCCCCCTCCCCCAATGTCACCACCATAACCTGCAACCCCCTCCCCCCCATATCACCACCATACCTGCAGCCCCTCCCCCCATATCACCACTATACCTGCTCCACCTCCCCCATGTCATCACCATACCTGTTCCCCCCCCATGTCGCCACTATACCTGCACCCCCTCCTCCCATATCACCACCATACCTGCAGCCCCCTCCCCCATGTCACCACCATACCTGCACCCGCCTCCCCCCCATGTCAACATCATGCCTGCACCCGCCTCCCCCCATGTCAACACTATGCCTGCACCCCCTCCCCCAAGTCACCACCATGCCTGCACCCCCTCCCCCAAGCCACCGCCATGCCTGCACCCCCTCCGGCCTAGTCACCACCATGCCTGCACACCCTCCACCTTAGCCACCATCATGCCTGAACCCCCAAATCACCACCATGCCTCTATCCTTCCATAAGTCAGCCTATAACACCCCAAGTCACCATGCCTCCACCCACACACCTCTCCCCCTTGTCACCACTCTTGAGGAGATGTAGCTAGACTGCAGCCAACACTCCATCTGCAGCCAACACTCCGCTGAGGGCACTGATTTGAGGCACTCTGTTGGGGACACCTGATGTGAGAGGCACTCCGCTGGGGACACCTGATGTGAGAGGCACTCCGCTGGGGACACCTGATGTAAGAGGCACTCCGCTGAGGACACCTGATGTAAGAGGTACTGTACTGGGGACACCTGATGTAAGGAGGCACTCCGCTGGGAATGACTGATGGAAGGACAGACTCTGCTGGGGCCACCTGATGTAAGGATGGACTCTGCTGGGGGCACCTGATGTAAGGACGGACTCTGCTGGGGGCACCTGATGTAAGGACAAACTGCTTTGGGCACCTGATGTAAGGACGGACTCTGCTGGGGGCACCTGATGTAAGGACAGACTCTGCTGGGGGCACCTGAGGTAAGAACGGACTCTGCTGGAGGCACCTAATGGCATCTGGTGGCAGGTGACACGCTCAGGGGTCCCATTGATTCTGCATTATGGTGAGTTGAATGATTTCATTTAATATTACAATGTAATAATACAAATAATGTGCTTCAATCATCCTGACACCATAACAACCATGTCGTAGGCATGTGCAAAATGAAAAAATTCGTTTCGTTTCGTTTCCTTTTAATTCGTTATTTAATTAATTTAGTTTAGTTAGATTCGTTAAATTCATTAAATTCGTTTTTCAAATCAGTTTCGTTTTCGACCGAATTCGAAAATCGGTCGAATTCGAAAATATTTCAACCGGATTCGATATTATTTCAACCGCATTCGAAAATATTTCAACAGCATTCGAAATTATTTCAACTGTATTAGAAATTATTTCAATCGTATTCGATAATATTTCAATCGCATTCAAAAATATTTCTACCAAATGTGATAATATTTCAACCGCATTCGAAATTATTTCAACTTTATTCAAAATTATTTCAATCGGATTCGATAATATTTCAACCGCATTCGAAAATATTTCAACAGCATTCGAAATTATTTCAACTGTATTAGAAATTATTTCAATCGCATTCGAAAATATTTCTATTTTCGAATTTGATAATATTCAGATAATATTCAGATAATATTCCTCTTCAGCAAACCAGAAGAACGCTGCATGGTTTCGCGTCACCATGGCAGTAAAAGCTGTGAGAGGGATTGAGCGCACCCCAGACTGCATCCGTCATTGGTAAATAAAAATGATTACATTCTCTTTCTCTCTCTCTCTGTGTCTCCCAGAGGCATATCTAGTGAAAATGGCACCTATGGCAAGCACTGAAACTGCGCCCCTGTCAAAAAAAAAAACAGCTAATAAAACTACAAGTCTTTAACCACTTCAGCCCCGGAAGAATTTACCCCCTTCCTGACCAGAGCACTTTTTGCGATTCGGCACTGCATCGCTTTAACTGAAAATTGCACGGTTGTTCGACGTGGCTCCCAAACAAAATTGAGGTCCTTTTTTTCCCATAAATAGAGCTTTCTTTTGGTGGTATTTGATCACCCCTGCGGTTTTTATTTTTTGCGCTATAAACAAAATAAGAGCGACAATTTTGAAAAAAACGCATTATTTTTTAGATTTTGCTATAATAAATATCCCCCAAAAATATATAAAAAAACATTTTTTTTCCTCAGTTTAGGCCGATACGTATTCTTCTACATATTTTTGTTAAAAAAAAAATCACAATAAGCGTTTATTGATTGCTTTGCGCAAAAGTTATAGCGTTTACAAAAAAAATAATAATAAATAAATATATATATATATATATATATATATATATATATATATATATATATATATATATATATATATATTATTTTTTATTCTATTCTGTTCTATTGTTACTCTATTCTATTCTATTCTATTTTTTTCTATTCAAATTTGAATTTTATTCTGTACTATTTTTTGCTAATATATATATATATATATATATATATATATATATCATAGAAAAACAATAGAACAGATCAGGAAAAAAAATTATATACATCTTTTGAAATTCGAAATTCATATAAAATGAATTCAAATTTGAATAGAAAAGATTAGAATAGAAAAACAATAGAACAGAAAATAATCTAATATATATATTATATTTTATTCTATTCTGTTCTATTGTTTTTCTAGTCTATTTTCTTTTCTATTCGAATTTGAATTCATTCTATATGAATTTCTAATTTCAAAAGATGGTTATATATATAAATATTTTAACCATTTTCCGAAATTCGAATTTCATATAGAATGAATTCGAATTCGAATTGAAAAGATTAGACTAGAAATAGAATATAGACTAGAAAAACAATAGAACACAATTGAGTAAAATATTGTTTTTCTAGTCTATTTTCTTTTCTATTCGAATTCGAATTCATTCTATATGAAATTCGAATTTCGGAAAATGGTTATATATATATATATATATATATATATAAAACCATTTTCCGAAATTCGAATTTCATATAGAATGAATTCGAATTCGAATAGAAAAGAAAATAGACTAGAAAAACAATAGAACAGAATAGAATAAAATATAATATATATATTAGATTATTTTCTGTTCTATTGTATTCCTATTCTAATCTTTTCTATTCGAATTTGAATTCATTCTATATGAATTTCGAATTTCAAAAGATGGTTATATATATACTTTTTCTGCATCAAAAAATTTCATTTTCCGAACCGATTTTGGGGCCCCGTATCTCAGGGCCACTTGGTGCTAGGAACCCCAAATTTGGTGTGCAAACCCAGTGGAACTGGTACCACAACATATCCAAAGCTGAAGTTCCTAGCACTAAGTGGCCCCGAGATACGGGGCCCCAAAATCGGTTCAGAAAATGTCATTCTCTGCTGCAGAAAAGTGCTTGACATTTTCTGAACCGGGTTTGGGGCCCCATAGCTCAGGGCTACTTGGAGCTAAGAACCTCAAATTTGGTGTGCTAACCCAGTGGAACTGGTACCATAACATATCCAAGGCTGGGGTTCCTAGCACTAAGTGGCCCCGAGATACGGGGCCCCAAAACCGGTTCGGAAAATGTCATTCTCTGCTGCAGAAAAGTGCTTGACATTTTCTGAACTGATTTTTGGGGCCCTGTATCTCGGGGCCACTTGGTGCTAGAAACCTCAGCTTTGGAAATTTTATGGTGCTATTTCCCTTGGGTTTGCACACCAAATTTGGGGTTCTTAGCATTAAGTAGCCCCAAGATATGGGGCCCCAAATTCGGTCAACTGTGTCCATCTGCAGCAATGTCATTTTGGGACCCTTTGGGTTCAGAGACCCCAAATTTTGGCTGCAGCTAGGGGGCATCTAGGAACCCTTAACTAACGAGTTTGAAGTTCAGGGGACCTATGGCTGCAAATGGGCACAGTGATGCTGCAAATGGGCATTGTTGACCCTCTTTTCCACCTACAGTAGCTGTGCATTTCTCACCCTCGTCTTATACTCGGGTCAATAAGTTTTTCCCATTTTTTTGTGGTAAATTAGGGCCTCGACTTATACTCTGAACAACTTATACTCGAGTATATACGGTATATATATATATATATATATATATATTAGTTATTTATTGATATATAACCATCTATTGGATGGTTTGAAATTCATATAGAATGAATTCAAATTTGAATAGAAAAGATTAGAATAGAAAAAAAATAGATTAGAATAAAATATAATACATATACACATTATATTTTACTCAATTCTGTTCTATTGTTTTTCTAGTCTATTTTCTATTTCTAGTCTAATCTTTTCTATTCGAATTCGAATTCATTCTATATGAAATTCGAATTTCAAAAGATGGTTTTATATATATATATATATATATATATATATATATATATATATATATATATATATATATATATATATATGTATATATATATATATATATATATTTATATCTATAAAACCATCTTTTGAAATTCGAAATTCATATAGAATGAATTCAAATTCGAATAGAGAAGATTAGAATAGAAAAACAATAGAACAGAAAATAATCTAATATATATATTACATTTTATTCTATTCTGTTCTATTGTTTTTCTAGTCTATTTTCTTTTCTATTCAAATTTGAATTCATTCTATATGAATTTCTAATTTCAAAAGATGGTTATATATATAAATATTTTATATATATATATATATATATATATATATATATATATATATATATATATAACCATTTTCCGAAATTCGAATTTCATATAGAATGAATTCGAATTCGAATTGAAAAGATTAGACTAGAAATAGAAAATAGACTAGAAAAACAATAGAACACAATTGAGTAAAATATTGTTTTTCTAGTCTATTTTCTTTTCTATTCGAATTCATTTTATATGAAATTCGAATTTCGGAAAATGGTTATATATATATATATATATATATATATATATATATATATATATATATATATATATATATATATATATATATATATATATATATATATATATATATATAAAACCATTTTCCGAAATTCGAATTTCATACAGAATGAATTCGAATTCGAATAGAAAAGAAAATAGACTAGAAAAACAATAGAACAGAATAGAATAAAATATAATATATATATTAGATTATTTTCTGTTCTATTGTATTCCTATTCTAATCTTTTCTATTCGAATTTGAATTCATTCTATATGAATTTCGAATTTCAAAAGATGGTTATATATATAAATACTAAAAAAATGAATAAAAACCAAGCGCTGATGTGGATAGATATGTGTGATATAAATAAATTGTGCTTAAAAAATATGTGCTTAAAAAATATATATATACCAATATAGTTAGTGCTATGAAACAATCAGTAAATTAAAGCTGTTATCAATATAGGGTGATCAGATAACCAAACAAATAGTACTAAGTATAAAATTGATGCGCTTTAAATAAATAGTGCACAATATGCTGCTGCGACTAAGCTTAAATCCAGGAATAAAAAATGCATACATGTGAATAAAAATAAATAAATAATTATGGTGCTAATACATGTGTTAAAATTGCCAAAATAAATCTTCAAATTGGTGATGTGACGGTGAATATAAATAAAATAATAATGACACTCTGAGTACAATGTCCAGGCAGAGATAAATAGTGGAAGAAAGTAAAAATAATTAAACAGTTCCTTCCCTTAATCCAGATTGATTGACTCACTGGGTTAGATCGTTTGTATCAGGATATTTAGTTTTTCTTGCATCCCACTTCAGCAATTACACTGCTGGTAATTCGGCTCTCAGGATAAAGGTTTTATGCAAAGCAAGCAAAGAAAAAATAGATCATTGTGCAGTGAACTTACTAGATAGTACATAAGCAAAACAGGGACAAGAGATACACTCACAAACTCCCGGTCTATTAGAAGCATTCAAATAAGCAGATTGCAGTCAGCCGCTGTGGACGAGGTTTCCCATAGAGAAACAGCTGCTGTTAACCTTCAGGTGTATTGCAGCACTGAACGTCCTAAGCTCCTCCCACACGTTACATCACTGACACGTGACTTTTTCAAGGATCCTCTATTCTAATCTTTTCTATTCGAATTCGAATTCATTCTATATAAAATTCGAATTTTGGAAAATGGTTATATATATACACTACCGTTCAAAAGTTTGGGGTCACATTGAAATGTCCTTATTTTTGAAGGAAAAGCACTGTACTTTTAAATGAAGCTAACTTTAAACTAGTCCTAACTTTAAACAAATATACTCTATACATTGCTAATGTGGTAAATGACTATTCTAACTGCAAATGTCTAGTTTTTGGTGCAATATCTACATAGGTGTATAGAGGCCCATTTCCAGCAACTATCACTCCAGTGTTCTAATGGTACAATGTGTTTGCTCATTGGCTCAGAAGGCTAATTGATGATTAGCAAACCCTTGTGCAATCATGTTCACACATCTAAAAACAGTCTAGCTCCTTCCAGAAGCTACAAAACTGACCTTCCTGTGAGCAGATTGAGTTTCTGGAGCATCACATTTGTGGGGTCAATTAAACGCTCAAAATGGCCAGAAAAAGAGAACTTTCATCTGAAACTCGACAGTCTATTCTTGTTCTTAGAAATGAAGGCTATTCCAATGCGAGAAATTGCAAAGAAATTAAAGATTTCCTACAACGGTGTGTACTACTCCCTTCAGAGGACAGCACAAACAGGCTCTAACCAGAGTAGAAAAAGAAGTGGGAGGCCGCGTTGCACAACTAAGCAAGAAGATAAGCACATTAGAGTCTCTAGTTTGAGAAACAGACGCCTCACAGGTCCCCAACTGGCATCTTCATTAAATAGTACCCGCAAAACACCAGTGTCAACATCTACAGTGAAGAGGCGGCTGCGGGATTTTGGGCTTCAGGGCAGAGTGGCAAAGAAAAAGCCATATCTGAGACTGGCCAATAAAAGAAAAAGATTAAGATGGGCAAAAGAACACAGACATTGGACAGAGGAAGACTGGAAAAAAGTGTTGTGGACGGATGAATCCAAGTTTGAGGTGTTTGGATCACAAAGAAGAACGTTTGTGAGACGCAGAACAAATGAAAAGATGCTGGAAGAATGCCTGACGCCATCTGTTAAGCATGGTGGAGGTAATGTGATGGTCTGGGGTTGCTTTGGTGCTGGTAAGGTGGGAGCTTTGTACAGGGTAAAAGGGATTCTGAATAAGGAAGGCTATCACTCCATTTTGCAACGCCATGCCATACCCAGTGGACAGCGCTTGATTGGAGCCAATTTCATCCTACAACAGGACAATGACCCTAAACACACCTCCAAATTGTGCAAGAACTATTTACAGCAGAAGCAGGCAGCTGGTATTCTATCGGTAATGGAGTGGCCAGCACAGTCACCAGATCTGAACCCCATTGAGCTGTTGTGGGAGCAGCTTGACCATATGGTACGCCAGAAGTGCCCATCCAACCAATCCAACTTGTGGGAGCTGCTTCTAGAAGCGTGGGGTGCAATTTCTCCAGCTTACCTCAATAAATTAACAGCTAGAATGCCAAAGGTGTGCAATGCTGTAATTGCTGCAAAAGGAGGATTCTTTGATGAAAGCAAAGTTTGATGTAAAAACAATGTTATTTCAAATACAAATCATTATTTCTAACCTTGTCAATGTCTTGACTCTATTTTCTATTCATTTCACAACGTATGGTGGTGAATAAGTGTGACTTTTCATGGAAAACACAAAATTGTTTGGGTGACCCCAAACTTTTGAACGGTAGTGTATATATATAAA